>APFE030982128.1:44776-61203 GCA_000404065.3 Pinus taeda
CTGGATCCCAAAACCGAGACTACCAGCTTGATTTTTCATTATGTTCCTTTCAATGTTACAATACATATTTATACATGGCGAAGCATCCAATACCATGGACCGAAAACCATTGCGTCCAAAAAACATGTGTGAAATTCATGCACAAAACCATAGGTGGGTTCGCCCAGCCTAACATAGGGTCCAAAACCAAAATTTTTCGAGGCACTACCCCAGACCCCATAAAGTGGGGTTACGAGTACCCCTCAAAACCCTTGTTAACTATATGGAAAGAATATAACACAACCCAACAATCTCCCACTTGTTGTTTTCTTTCCACATGGGGCCACGTGAGAGCTTAGTCATTTTTCCAGCCCTTAAACACCCATTGTTTCTCTACACCAAGAGAACTTCTCAGAGCTAATATATTTTGTCAATGCATCTGTAGTATTCTTCAAAGTGTCCACCTTTACCAGCAACACCTTTTTGTCTTCTATCATATCCCTCACAAAGTGATACTGAACATCAATGTGCTTTGTCTTTGAATGATAAGCAGGGTTCTTTGCCAAGAAAATTGCACTTTGGTTGTCACAGCCTATCCTTATAGCTCCTTGTACTAACCCCATACTTGAACACAATCTATGCAACCAAAATGCTTCCTTGCTTGCATGAGTGGCTGCCATGTATCCTGCCTCTGTAGTTGATAGTGCCACTATAGATTGTTTCTTACTCATCCAACTGACTGCACCTCCAAATAGGTTAAACACATACCCACTTGTAGATCTTCTCTGATCCAGATGTCTTGCCCAGTCTGCATCAACAAAGCCACGGATATCCAATACTCTGTCCAATCCTGGTCTTCCTTGGTAGCACAAACCATAATCACTAGTGCCACACGAATACCTGAAAACACACTTCACTGCTGTTCAGTGCTCCTTCCCTGGTTTTGACATAAACCTGCTTAATACTCCTACTGCATGTGCAATGTCTGGTCTAGTACAGACCATGGCATACATCAAGCTACCGACTGCACTTGCATATGGAACACGGGACATATCTTCTTCCTCTTCTTGTGTCTTGGGACACTGTTCAGCAGATAACCTCACACCTACAGGAATAGGAACCTTCACCGGTTTACTATCCTGCATATTAAACCTCTGCAATATTGTCTCGACATACTTTCTCTGGTTTAACCAGAGCTTCCTCTTTGCCCAATCTCTTTTAATTTCCATGCCCAAAATATAGTTTGCAGCACCGAGATCTTTCATGTCGAATTTTGGAGGACAATTGGGTCTTCAAATCCTGGATAATTTCTTTGTCATTTCCAACCAACAACATATCATCCACATACAAGACCAGATAAATAACACGATCACCAATTAATTTAAAATACACACAACGATCTGCTTTGCTTCTGGTGAAGCCAAGTCCCCGTATAAATGTATCAAATTTCTGATACCACATCCTTGGTGACTGTTTTAACCCATACAGAGACTTCTTTAACTTGCATACCAGTTCTTTCTTACCCTTCGCCGCAAAGCCTTCACGGTGCTTCATGTAGATTTCCTCTTCCAAATCCCCATGAAGAAATGCTATCTTCACATCCATCTGTTCTACCTCAAAATCAAAAGCAACAACAACAGATAAAGTAATCTAATAGAAGTTACCTTGGCAACAGGAGAAAAAATATCACCAAAATCAATTCCCGACACCTGGGAATAACCTTTTGCTAACAACCGAGCTTTGTATTTCTCCACCTTTCCTTCTGCATTTGTCTTCTTCTTGAACACCCATTTTCCACCAATGGGTTTCCTTCCACCCGGCAACTCCAGTAGATCCCAAGCCTCATTTTTGTGCAAAGATGCCATTCCATCAACCATGGCATCTTTCCAAAGATTTCCATCCTATGAATCTACTGCTTCCTTCACAGTTTTGGGATCATCATAGTAAAAGATAAAGCAAAATTTGAACAGAAAGCAGATGGAATATACCTTTCCGGCTGCCTTCTTTCTCAAATTGATCTTCTCACACCCGGAGTTTGTAGGTCTTCATTTTCTGATTCCTCCTCTGCTGTAGAGTTTGATTCTTCCTCCTTTAGGTCAAACTCTATCTTCTCAGGTTCCTTTGGTTGGACTTCATGTTTTATAACATCTTTGACCTTTTTGAACACCACATCTCGACTGTACACAACCTTCCTTGTTACTGGGTTCCAAAGCTTATAACCCTTTAAACCATCCTTATACCCAATAAAAATGCACTTTTCAGATTTACTATCCAACTTGGTTCGTTTCTCCTTTGGAACATGTACATATGCATCACATCCAAATACCCTCAGATGTGAAAGAGAGGGTTCCTTACCAGTCCATACCTCTTGTGGAGTCTTATCCTCCAACGTTTATGAAGGTGATCTATTAACCAGGTAACATGTTGTCTCCACCACCTTTGCCCAGAATTCTTGTCCTAACCCGACACCACTGAGCATGCTTCTTTCCCTTTCCATCAATGTCTTGTTCATTTTTTCTGCAACTCCATTTTTCTCCCATGTGTATGAAGTAGTCTTCTACTGTGCTATACCACACTTCTTACAGAATTCTTCAAATTCCTTGCTACAAAACTCTCCATCGTTATCTATCCTCAACACCTTTATCTTCTTCTCTGTCTGGTTTTCTGCTAGAGCCTTAAATTCTTTAAACCTGTCAAAGACTTCAGATTTCTTCTTGAGGAAATATATCCACGTATTCCTTGAGAAGTCATCTATAAATAATACATATTACATAGACTTACTCAGTGATGGAACCTTCACAGGTCCAAACACATCACTGTGCACAAGTTCTAATATTTGTTTCGCCCTCTTACCACCAGAGGGGAAACTCACCTGATTCTGCGTCCCATATACACAATTTTCACAGAAATCAAAATCTAGAGAGCTATTACTCATACCTTCTACCATACCTTTACCATGAAGTATTCGAAGGCCCTTCTCTCCAATATGTCTAAGCCTTTGATGCCACAACATGGTCTTCTCGCCAGAGACCAATAGATTTTTTGCTCCACTTTCAGGAACCACAAAACTGTTGCACCCATCAATAACAGTGCTACCTTACAACTTGTACAGAGTTCCAATTCGAACTCCCTGCATCAATACCAGTGCCCCGCGAACCACCTTGCAAGTATCCTTCTCGAACACTGTTTTTACACTTGCATCATCTAGCTTGCTTACAGAAATTAGATTTATGGCTAATGCAGGAATATGTAGAACACCCAGAAGTGTTCTAACCCTTCCACCTTGCAACTTCAACTTTACTTTTCCACGACCAACGATTCTAGCCTTCCTATCATCCCCTAAGAAGACATCACCACTATCATATTTCTCATACTTGAAGAACCACTCTCTATGGGGAGTGAAGTGAAAGGATGCACCTGAGTCAATCAACCATGCCTCATGATCTACATGTTTACTTGAAGAAGCCAAGTAAACATCCCCACCTTCATCTGAGGCGGTTTTCACCTCTACAGAAGGAGCATCATCAGATCCATTTCCTTTGTTAGGAGCTTTAGATTTACAGTCCTTTTGTAGTGCCCTTCCTTTCCGCATTTCCAGCACACCACCTTTATAGGTTTTCTTGGAGATTTAGATCTCCCTCTAGATTTAGATCTCTCACTTGATGACTTATTTTTGTTTCTGTTTTGGAATCGTCCTTGCACATACAAGGCATCACCATTTTGGCTCTCCAAATTTTTCCGTCTCATCTCCTCCGTCAGCAAGCATGAGACTATTTGATCAAACTGCAAGGTAGTTGTATTGCTACCTATTGCAATAACCAGACTATCGCATGAATCTAGTAGAGAATACAACAAACTAATGCACTTATCTTGATCTGAAATTTTGATATCGATAGACGATAACTGACTTACCATAATATTAAATGCATTCAGATGCTCTGTCACCGAGTTTCCATCTTTCATCCTCAAGTTATACAGATTTTCTGGAGGAATAGTTTATTCACTAAAGACTTAGATTGGTACAAAGTCCCTAACTTGTCCCACAAAGCCTTCGCTGCAGCTTCCCCTGATACATTTAGAAATATTGAATCTGAGGCACACAATCGTATTGTGCTCTTTGCCTTCGGATACAACTTCTTCCATTCTTTATTAGACATTCCCACTGGTTTAGTACCTAGATCTACCATGATCCCTTTATCTTTATCCACCAAACAAATCCTCCATCTTGAGTTTCCAACACTCAAAACTCTAACCATTAAATTTCTCGATCTCTATCTTTCCATTGCTTGCCATCTTCTTTGACCACCAGAATCGATCCCACAGATCTCCCACTCAATGAGGTCTACCACAGGCCTGAGCGAAACCCCTCAACAACAAAGGCATACCCTTGAAGCCAAAACAACTCTGATACCAAATGTAGGTTTTAACCCCATACAGAAATTACCTGCATACAAATTCTAAAACACAAAAAATAAACAATGCGAGAGCATAACACATAAAACACATATACACAGATATTTTCCCTTGGATCCCAAAATCAGGACTACCAGCTTGATTTTTCATTATGTTCCTTTCAATGTTACAATACATATTTATACATGCCGAAGCAACCAATACCATGGATCGAAAACCGTCGCGTCTAAAACCATGTGCGAAAAACATGCACAAAACCATAGGTAGGTCCGCCCAACCTAATATAGGGTCCAAAAAACAATTTTTTCTGGGGCATTGCCCCGGACCCCATAGAGGGGGGTAACCTGCACCCCTCAAACCCCCTGTGACCCCCCCGCTATGAAATTGGCACAACGAAGGGGGGGCTCCAACCCCCCTCTAACCCCTCAATTAACTATGTGGGCTATTCGTGGAAAGAATATAACACAACCCGAAATTGAAAACATTTAACAATGGAAATCAACGCAAAACCAGGGCAGGCAGGCCTTTTTCTCTCTCCTCCAAGAGGCCACGTGGCATAATATTATTGGATCCGGTAAAGACATGGTGGCACTGACATCAGCATAACGTGGCAGTACAAAGAACATGTGGCATGTAGATATGGCATTTTCAAAGGTCCAAAGAGGGCATATACAGGTGACACGTGTCACCATCTAGGAGGTGTCACGTGGTAGTGATGACATCACATTGACAATCGCAAATCGGAGGTTGAGGCTTATTGAAACTTTGTGACGCAATGCACACACAGGAAAGTACGATAAAGGGGATCCGATACAGGGTCTGGCCCATAGTCACATAAAAAGCTAAAAGAACCAGGGGCTAAGCATAGAGGGTGATTGATGATCGGTAGTTGTGTTGTGCATCAAAAAGGAATCATCAATTGTGAACCTCCAATAAAGGGGCTTTGATAAGGGGGTTGGCCCACGATCACATAAAGGGCCAAGGAACCAAGGGCTAAGCACTAAATTGATATTGCAATCAGATATCACAAACAAGTTGCGGTCCAATATAAAAACCCCAATTGCGATCCATTGATTACGGAGCTCCGATATTTGGCTAAGCACGCAGTTGTTAGAGTAACTTCAAGGAAAAGGGGCACAATCGCTATTGGTAGCATCCTCTAGAATAGAAGTCCCGATACGACAACACTCTGATAACGTGGTACAGAGTTTGAAAGGTAGATGGGTCGGCAACTGAGACTTTGAATAGAGGCATGGAGCAGTTGCAAACTGATATGGGCTAATCCCGTAGAAGGCCCTACAACAAGAAACCAAAGACTAAATAGGTTGCATAAATGAATTTGACTGCTTCACTGCACGTCTTCAGACAGTAAATGTAGGCATGGGAGTCAGGAGGACTTATGGCTCAACATGGGGCTCCACTCATATACACAATGAAGGATTGTTAGGACATTCTCCACTTCTACTATGTAACATGAAACTCACAATCGATTCACTCCTAGCTTTAGACAATGAGTGATTTAGGCAGTTAAAGCAAAAGCAACAGAAACTGGCCGAGCAACAGGAGGGACACATTGTGGAAGAGACGTGGCTTGATCAAGAACCGTAGGACGACATTTTCCTCCATCATCATTCAGTTTCATTTTTCTATTTTTCTGTAATTTCTTTTATTCTTTAGATTCTATATTTCCAAGAAAAAAATCAAATCCGAGGAAATCAATTTAGGCAACAGAACTATCACAGGCCTAGACAACCAGTCAATCTGACAACTAGCCCTGGGCTAAGATATTTTGTAAATGTTGATTCAAATCCCCCCTTTTTCTGTATAAATAAGGGGGGAGAAACACTTAAGAGAGGTTTCAGAATTCTATACCTAGAGTGATCCAAATTCTATGGTTCCATTTTCGTTCTAATCGCTTTTTCATAAGGGACTCGTAGGAAGTATTGTTGAATGTAAATGGACTAGTGAATGGGACTCATTTTGAAGATTATTGAAGCTCTTTGGTGATTCCAATCATGGCAATGTGTAGTATGTTTTCACCTTTGTAAATCTCATTTCAGATGTGTTTTTCTTTCTCTGAAATAGTGTAATGAAGCTATTAAAGGTTTCTCTCTGATTCATGGATTTATCTAGGCTTCTAAATAGTGAACAAAACCTGTGTATAAGACAGAGTTGCTTCTGTTATTCTATAACCTACAGTACCTCTGTACTAGACAGATTTACTTGTGTTATTCAATTAACCCGTAGTACCTGTATGAACACAAATTTACTCATGTTTTTTCGTGATAAAGGTACCCATGAGATATATGGCATGAAACCTTGACTAGCACTCCATTGTTTCCGCTCTTTCAACTCCTCCCTCTTCCATATTTCTGCTGGAACATCGTGGCTTAAGATTCTACATTGTAATTAGCCCTATGGACCGATTTCCCTCCTCCCTTTCCTCCTCTTCACTTTAGCGCAACGTCATTATTAAGTTCCCTGTTGTTGTGTGTTGACCAAAAATATACATTTCTCTTTGAGGTTGGCCCGATTTAACCCCTGAACATTTGGATCCATGTATTGGCTTGAGTCTACCTTGATGAAGAGATATTGAGCCAAGCCCCCTTTTATTCTCTTTTTTAAACTTCGTGACAATTGGAGTGCAGCAAAAAGCCCCCATTGATAATCTTCCATGCACTCATCTCTTTAAGATGTCCTAGGCATTGATCTACAATCAACCGAGAGGCTATCTCTAGGAATATTTTTATGTCTCTCGAAGCACTTGTGCTACAGGTGCTAGAAAAAGTGACAAAATATTTCTGGCACCATTGTCGAGGAACAGATTAGAATATTTTTCCCTAGGTACGACAAATCTTTACATTCCCTCTGTTAGGTGAGCAAGGGAAGTGTGGGTTGAAGATCTCTCACTTTGGTGACTCCACGGTTTCAATTTTATGTTAAACATCATGGCAACCCCACTATTCATATCTCTATTTGATCATCCTAGCTTTTAAGTAGCCTCATAGTCACTCTGATGCTAAAGTAGCCAAAGTTTCCCTTGCCTTTGTATTTGAGCTCACTCACAAGGAAAATTTTAAGGATGGAAAATTTTCTTAAAGTTTAAAAACATTGGCAAATCTCACTAATCCCTAATATGCAAACTATATAATGTTTATTGATATATTTGTAAAATTATTCAAAATTATAATTTTTTTATATATAGTCTCTATATAATATTGGCGATTTTTAAGGTAAAATAATTTTATATTCTAAAATTTGGGTGAATCATATTTTATAAAAATTGGAAATTGGTGAATCTTTTTTGTGCAAAAATCATGGAAAATTAGCCCACTAGGGGAATATTAGCCCCTAAAAATTTCCATGCTCACTCACCTAAAGGGGTTTCAAAATGGCCATTCCTGCATTCTTGGCCAACCAATTTGCCCCACTGGATTTTTTTTCTATTGTTGGTTATCCCAATCATGTCCCTTCATTTCATGAATGGAATAACTATTTACCTAGATTCAGTGGGAATACAGATAGAAGGCCTGACCAACACCTCAAATATTTTCATGAATGCATGGAGCAACAGGGTATTATTTTTTATGATGCACAAATGAAATTATTCATGTACTGTTTAGAAGAGGATTTTAGAATTTGGTACAGAACAATACCTCATGGCAGCATATCCTCCGTAAAATGTTTTCATATAGCATTCCATCATTATTGAAAAAGATTATACCCATCAAATGCTCTATTCGAAGATTGTTGTACACATTTTAATGTTTAAAATATCCCTGAGGGTAATGATCCTACTGAAGATGTTTGTGAGACTCCATTCCAAGAAGATATCTACTCACATCAAGAATCATTGCCCAGTGGTTAAGAAAGCAAAGAAGGAAACATCATCAAGATGTAAATAAACCCTTAGAGATCTTATTCAGCGGAATTTGATGATTCTCCTTATGATGAGTATGACTCCGATGGGAAGTCGAGCGATGCTAAACTACAACAATCCTAGTCATGGTAAGATGCACAGAAAGAAGAGGCTTCAGGCCATGATTCCTAGCCTTCGCCTGGAGAACAAGTTCAAGAACCTCCTCCAACTTATGGTTTGTATTATTCAGAGGAGGATGAGATGACTGCCGAGGTTCAAAGGGAGTTGTTTACCAGCAAGTGGGGAGAAGGCTCCCAACATAAATGTTTTCAAGAAGAGCCTGAAGTTGAAGGACCAAGTAGTGTCTGTGATTACTTATTGCATAAAGGTCCCTGCCGGGAAGTCTTAGTAGGCTCTCCATTCTATGACTCTTATAGTTCAAAAACTGAAGATTCTATTGCAAATTTCCAAGAGGGTTGGCCTATTGAAAAATGGGTAGAAAAAGAACAACAAAAATATTTTCTTGAAAATCTAAGGCTGAGGAGCTGAATAGTATTTGCGGCTACCCTGACCAAGAAGATATTGGTCAAGAGAATTTTCATGGAAATAAGGAAGCTACAAATTATTTTTGTCAAACCCATGACCATGTAGCTGATTACATGAGCACATTCTTTGGTCAACATCAGAGGTTGTTTTTGGAGTATGCATCAAGTTTTTTGTTTGAAGATTTCTCATGGTGCATGATTAGTTTAATTTTTAAATTTCAGCAACAGGGAGGCATTAGGTCCAGCACCCAAACGCTGGCATGGTTCCATTAGAGGGTTCAACTCTTTTAGGTGAATTAAGCTCTATACATAAGTAGAATTTGTATATAAACAAGCTTTCTAGCCAAGCATTTACTTTCCAATTGGTAGAATTTATTTTTTTGCATTTCAGTTTGATGAGGAAAGGACTCTCTGCGAATAAATTTTCATGGAGATTTTCTAGGTATACAAGTTCATTATATTTTTAACTACATGCCCAATGGTGAAGGCTACTGGTCTGCAGGTTCTCGTCACCTTGCCAGTGATCTAAAAATCACTCTTAAGTGATCTCAGTTAAATAATTATCGAATGAAGGTATTATAGACTCATGTGTTAGTGTGTGTCCATGTTATCTTAGGCAACGGAAAAATCAGATTGAAAAATACACAGACACTATAAAATGGAAAGCAGTAAGAGAAACACAGTAAGCAAATACAAGAACACAACAAATTAATAAGGAGTTCATTCTATTCTCCAGGGCTACATCTCTAGTCCAGCTTTCAGTGGTGGCCTTCTTTTATTGTGTCTTTAAAGTAGAGATTACAATGTGGAGCTCAATTAGAGTCTCCTGAAACAGATGATGTTTGGTAGGGTGGTTCTTGAATCCCCTAAGCCACTAGAGTGCACAGACTCTTTTCCTTACTAGATCTTGACCTCTCTGGTCTTTAATGGGAGGATCCCAATGTGGTACTCAATTCCCGACAAATCCTCTCAGGGATTGCTTGAAACTCTCAAGCTTTCTGTTTGCTCGATGCTACCTTAGGTTAGCTCGGGTCTCTGTTTTCTACTTCTTGCTTCGCTGTCTTTTCTTCACTTTCGCTCTCTCTTTCTTCGTTCTCTTCTCTTCTGTCGTGTTATGTTTTGTGTTTGTTCATGGCTTAAAGCCAATCTATCCCTAACTGTTTGCTTCCTCTTCTGCCCCTTCGGATCGCTTGCTGTTGTTCGCTTGGAGTTCCCTGCCTTTGCGTCATCACCATCGCCCACAAGGAAGTGGCCACTTGTCCTCTCACGAACTGCGTCAGCTCTTCCTCATCAGTTTAGTTTTCCAGTTACGTTGTGGTATGACTCATCCGCCAACTCAGCTGTCAAATTGGACTTCAACTTTTATGTGTCGCGGCTTAATTCCCCTGTCAAATCTAGTTTCTCCATTGGGTGCAATCTCTGCTGTCAGATTTGGAGCCCCCAGATCCTACGGTGTTCGCTCATTTCGCGTGGTTGACTTGCTCGACTATTAGTGCACGATGAGAGGTGATTTTCTCTCTCATCCGTTGGACACATGTCGTGCGATGAATGGAATCGCTCATTTTCAGCCAAATCCGCTTATCGCCCAAGGATGCCCTTGATATACCACCGGTTTTGGAGCGCGGGACCCGCCATTCACCTTAGCGCCTTCCCTATGGTTTTCCGGCTTCCCATGCGACCGAGTGCTTGGGGCCTTTCCTTCTCAAGGGGTTTTGCCCAACGATGCGCGATTAGCGCTAATCGCGCATTAGAAATGCCCTTCGTTTCCTGATTTGGGCTTCCTAACTACCAGTTTTTCCTCCTGCACGGTCTCCATGGGCCTCGGTCAGTGTGCTTTGACCGAGGTCCTCGTCATTCCTTGCTGGTTGCAAACTGCCACTATCTAGAGGTCTTCCTAATCGCTCTTTATTCACAAATTCAAAGTATGTCCTGTTTTGATACAGTCATGGCACTTTGATAATCTTCATGGATCCATTTTGGAACACGACCTTCCCATTGAAAAAGCTTTTGGACCACCAAAAGTTGGTTTTCAAGCATTGACTAAGTGAGGGTACAATTGTCTCACTTGTCCAATCTCTATCCACTTTGCACTGCTCAGATTTGAACCCTTGAGCCCAACTCTGAGGTACTCAACATCTCCCCTGCGCGTCGTCCTCACCTTCTTGTCCAAAATTGTGTCTTCCTACAATTCATTAAGATATCCAGGTAGCAGTTCATCAATAGAAGGAAATTGACTCTACTCTTCGGGATCCTTAATAAGTGAAGGTTCAAACAGTCTCAAGCAATCTGCATTTACGACTGATTAGATGTGCATGTAAGCTGGTAGATCAAGGCGAAAAGCATTTTCACCAATCTTCTCAAGTATCTTCAGGGTCCATACCTGATAAGCTTTAGCTTTTTACCTTCACCTTGCATCTTGTCCTTGCTGATATACAGCCAGACTTGGTCACCAACTTGGAAACTATGCTCCATCCGATGCTTGTCATGCCTTGCCTTGTATTTGGCTTGGCTCTTTTCCAGTTGTTCCTGTACTTCCTGGTGGATCTCTTGGATTTGTTTAATGAACCTAGTTGCCCTGTCCACATCACTATGTCCCTCAACTGTGGTGTCTTTACCAAAGAAAAAATCTAAAGGAGACCTTGGTGTGAAACCAAAATAGGTCTCAAAAGGAGATCTCTGTGTAGAAAAATCTTTTGCTCTATTGTAAGCATGTTGCACATAACACAAATGTTCATCCGAAAGCTTAGGATGTTTGTTGTAATATACTCTGAGTAACTGGATCACTATCCTATTCTAATTTTTTCTGGCCATCAGTTTGTGGATGAAAATCTGTGCTTTTCTTTAGTTTGGTGTCCATCAGTTCCCATAGACTTGACCAAAACTTCCCCGCAAATCGGGTGTCTCGATCAGATACAATGGAAGTGGGTAATCTAAAATGAACCCATACATGTTCAAAAAACAGTTTTGCAGTTTGTTCACCTGTAATCTGTTTATTACAAGGTATCAAAATACACATTTTGTTGAACCTATCCACAACAACATATAGATAATCATGACCTTTCCTAGATTTAGGCAGTTCTCCAACAAAATCCATGGAAACACTTTCTCGAGGGTGAAAAGGAACTAGTAATGGAGTGTACAAGCCTAGTTTTCTAGTGTTGGGCTTACTTTTAGCACACATGGTTCACCCTCTTACATATATAGAACCTGTCTCATTCATTTTTGGCCAATAACAAAATCTTTGCAGCTGTGCAACTGTTTTACTTACCCCAAAGTGACCTAATATTAGAGAAGTGTGAGTTTCTTGAATTATCTTTACTCTTTCAGTTTGTGGAATGCATAACTTCCCACAATGGTATAAGAGTCAGCCCTTTACATGATAATCCAATTCTTCTACTCGTTTGCCTTGACTTAGAGTTGCATATACATCTTTAAAGTCTATATCTTGAGCATATTGTTCAATGTAGCTCTCATGTAACACATAATTATGCTTAAGTATAGTAGGTGCATTTATAATGGGTCTAGATAACATATCTGCAACTTTATTATGTATGCCCTTTTTATATCTAATGACTAAATGAAACTGTTGTAGAAAACCCATCCATCTATAGTGTCTTGATTTCTGCAACTTAGTTTGGGAGTGTAGATATTGAAGTGGCTGATGATCAGTATGTATTATTGTCTCTTTTCCCATTAAATAATGTTTCCACTTTTTCACACTCTGTACTAATGCATATAATTCTTTATCATATGCAGGATAGTTAACTACTGCAGAATTAAATGTCTCAGAATGATAACATATGGGTTTACCGTGTCGTGTCAACACTGCTCCCATGGCATAGTCACTGGCATCTGTTTGGATCTCAAATGGTCTTTGAAGATCAAGCAGTGCTAGTACAGGTGTTGTATTAATCTTTTTTTTCAAGGTGTCGAAGGCTTTCTGCTGCTTGCCTCCCCACTAAAACACCTTGTTCAATCTTGTTAAAGCATGTAAGGGAGTTGTAATTGAGGAAAAGTTAGAAATGGAATTCCTCCAATATTGTGCTGCTCCTAAGAAGCTTCTAACTTTTGTAGCAGATTTGGGTTTAGGCCAATTTACAATGACTGCCACCTTAGAGGGATCTATTTTCAATTCACCACCCCCTACTATATGACCCAAATAATTTAGATATGTTTTTCCAAATTCACATTTTGAGAGTTTAACATAAAGTTTTTCTCTTTTCAAAACATCTAGTGTCTTCTTAACATGCTGTAAGTGTTCTTCCCACGTTTTATTAAAAATCAAAATGCCATCTAGACACACAATAACAAAATCATCAAGAAATGGTCTGATTACATCATTCATTAATCTCATGAAAGTAGCAGGACCATTAGTTAAGCCAAAAGGCATAAACAGCCACTCATACAATCCCTGCTTTGTTTTTAAAGAAGTCTTCCATGCATCTTGTTTTGAAACTCCGACCTGATGGTATCCACTGTGCAAGTCTAGCTTGGATAAATAAACATCTTCTTTCAATTGATCTAAAAGATCATCTATGCGAGGAAGGGGATAACGATTTTTTATTGTTATCTTATTCAGTGCTCGGTAATCAATACACATTCTCCATGAGCCATCTTTCTCTCCCAACGTAGTTGACCCACATTGGTGATGTGCTAGGTCTAATGAACCCTTTCTCGAGCAACGTCCTGCACCTGCTTCTTGATTCAACATCTCTAAGGTTAGACAAACTATCATTCAATTAGCAATGGAGCATCCTGCTTTGAAAATAATCATGTACTGTGTTCCTTTTTGTATATTTCCTTTAGGGGTTCTGGAAACAAGATATGCATACTCGGAAACAACCTTTTCTAAATCAGCTTGTTGTTTAGCATTACAACCCTCAAATACATTGGTTTTATCAAGTTTCTTTTCCTTTACAACCATTAGTAAGAATTGTTTGCATGAATTTAGCATTCTTTTCATCTGCCCTGATTTTATGAGAGTATAATTATTCTTGAGCTTATGAGCTCTTACAAAGTATTCGATTCCATCTTTAACAAGTAGACACTTGTTCTTAGCTCTATAGAAAATAGCTTTTCTATCATACAAGTAAGGACTTCCTAAAACAATTCCACATATATCCAAAGGAATTATGTCTAACTCAACCTCATCTACAAATGCTAACCCAAAAGAAAAATTGAGTTTGCACTGTCTAGTCAGTTGTAGTTGTGCTTTATCATTTAACCATCCTAATGGGTATGGTTTCTTGTGAGTTGTAGTTACTAATCCCAACTTCTTTACAATTGCTTCAGAAATTAAATTTACTTGTGAGCCACTATCAAACAAAGTATCAATCTTTTGATGTTTGGAAATAACTCGAATATGGAAAAGCTCATGTCTTTTTTTCTCATTTTCTTCGTCAATAGTAGATTGTGCAGAATTACTAGTAGATGCTTCAGAATTCTTACCTTTTATACCTGTGGCTGCAATGGTTGTTTCATCTCCTGAGTCTGACCCCAAATCTTTTTGAATAGTTGCAGCAGTCTTCTTCTTCTTGCCCTCGAACTTCTTAGGTCTCAACTCTGGATGCAGAATCCAACAGTGCTCATCATCATGCCCATCCTTTTTACAGTGAGTGCATGAATCCTTGCTCTTCTGTGCAATGTTAGCCTTCCTTGCTTTCCATTTCTACATTCTTTTCTCCTTATTCTTTCTTGCAGTGGGTTGGGATGATCCCCCAACTTCTGGACTTCCATTCTTTCCTCTAGCTTCTAGATGAGTAGCTTGTACATATACCTCATCTATACTAGTTGGATTAAACATGAGGATAGTATGTCTCATGTAGTTGTGTAGACCACTAATGTACTTCAACAGAGTCTCAAGTGAGTCTAATGAGATTCCTAGAATCAATCCTCTCTTTCTAAATTCTTGAGTGTACCCTTGCACACTTTGCCCTTTCAACTGTCGAAGAGTTTGCCAACTCATCATGGCTTGTTGCATGTAGGCCAATGGATAGAACTGTCTTTTTATTACAGAAACAAATTCACTCTAGACAGAGATAGTCTTACCATGTCTTTTCATGTCAGCTTGGGTTCTGCCTTCTCACCAGACCAAGGTAGTGCCTCCAAGACATAGACTTTCCAACTGAATCTTGCTCTTGTCTGAATCGATATTCTGCACTCTACAATAAACATCAATTTGTCTAATCCAATTGTCCAGCTTTTCTGCATTCAACTCTCCATCATATATAGGTAAATCAAATTTAACATCTAGTTTGATCAAAGATTCTTTCTTTTTGTGTCCAGGGCTGTTAGATGTGTGAGAAAGCTTTCCTCTTTCCCTTTTCCTTTTGAGTGGTCATGGAAGTGAGACTCGCCTTCTCCTTTGTCTTGTTTAGAGCCTGATGAATCTTCATCCTTATGTTTTCTAAAGTCCCTATATATTTCTTCTACCATGGACTTTATGGCAAGGAAACTTTCTATGAATTAAGGGTATGGCCCCATAGAACCTTCCTCTGACATTGTCATCCAAGGATAGACTCTCCCAATTTCAGGATTAGTTTCGATCAACTCTTCTTCTCCTAATTTGAGCTTTGATCTAGTTAGCATTCAACAACTAAACCAACACAAGCTTGTCTGACCTTGACAGCCTAATGCTTTGATACCACTCGATCCGAAAATCACTCTTGAGTGATCTGAGTTAAATAATTATTGAATGAAGGTATTACAGACTCATGTGTTGGTGTGTGTCCATGTTATCTTAGGCAACGAATCGATCAGATTGCAAAATACATAGACACTATAAAATGGAAAGTAGTAAGAGAAACACAGTAAGCAAATACAAGAACACAACAAATTAATAAGGAGTTCACCCTATTCTCCAGGGCTACATCTCTGGTCCAGATTTCAATGGTGGCCTTATTTTATTGTCTTTAAAGCAGAGATTACAATGAGGAGCTCAATTAGAGTCTCCTAAAACAGATGATGTTTGGTAGGGTGGTTCTTGGATCCCCCAAGCCACTAGAGTGCATAAACTCTTTTCCTTACCAGATCTTGACCTCTCTGGTCTTTAATGGGAGGAGCCCAATGTGGTAATCAATTCTCGATAGATCCTCTCAGGGATTTCTTGAACCTCTCAAGCTTTTTGTCTGCTCGATGCTGCCTTAGGTCAGCTTGACTCTCTGTTTTCTGCTTCTTGCTTCACTATCTTTTCTTCACTTTCGCTCTCTCTTTCTTCGTTCTCTTCTCTTCCATCGTGTTTTGTTCTGTGTTCGTTCATGGCTTAAAGCCAATCTATCCCTGACTATTCGCTTCCTCTTTCGCCCCTTCGGATCACCTGCTGCTGTTCGCTTGGAGTTCCCTACCTCTGTGTCATCACCATCGTCCACAGGGAAGCGGCCACTTGTCCTCTCACGAACTGCGACAACTCTTCCTCGTCGGTTCGGTTTTCCAGTTACGTTGTGGTATGACTCATCTGCCAACTCAGCGGTCAAATCAGACTTCAACTTTTATGTGCTGCAGCTTAATTCCCCTATCAAATCCGGTTTCCCCATTGGGTGCAATCTTCACCGTCATATCTGGAGCCCCTAGATCCTACAGTGTTCGCTCATTTCGCGCGGTTGACTTGCTCAACCGTTAGCGCATGATGAGAG
>APFE030982128.1:62691-83752 GCA_000404065.3 Pinus taeda
CCTCATTAATACAAAGGCTCATGATGACCAGTTGATAGACTTCTGTCAGTTCAGTTTTGGAGCTCTCATTTTCTACTCTCTCTCTCTGATACTCTTGGACACTTAGAATTTTCTAGAGCACTCTTGGAGAAGTGTGGCATACTTGGGATTTGGTAAAAGTTGATTTTAGATTAATAGATATGTTGTCTTGGTCTTTGGAACATGTGATCGACATGTGTGAGAAGTTGTAGGGAAATATGCTTGGTATTAGTGTGACCAGGTAATTGTTGATGTGTTTATATAAATAATAGTTGGGTGATGTGACAATACATAGTAAGACTCAACTGCACAAGGTAAAAAGGTAAAAGAAAGGAATTGGGTGAGAATTCCTTTGGCTATGTTTGGAAACCACAATTCCTAACGAATGATTGCTTTGAGCATAGGAATTTTTCTTAACCCTAATCTTGTCTGAAATTATGTGGATATGTGCTATGTTCATGGACATGTATTTGACAGGTATAAAAAATGGTGTCTAGTTATAGATAGATTTGTCAAGGGAATTGGAGTCCCTTGAGAGATGGCGGAAATGTGTTTAGGTACAAGGAAATGTGCTTGGCACACCAAGGTAAGATACCTAGTATATTGTTATATTTTTTTATACATTGATAATTATGTGTGTATCACTGTATGATGCAGGGAATTGCATGGAAAAAGAGATTGCCATGAAAGTTTGACAAAGGCACAGGTTGAATTTTCCCTTGGAAGCATTGGGAACCATGGGGATTGAGTCATGGTGTTTGTCGCTAGATTTGTGCCTTCGGTATCTTGTGATTTGTTTGAGATTGATTATGGGTTGATTGCATGTAGTGCATGGCCTTGCCAATTTGTTTGTGATGTCGCATTGCTATTGGTTTTCATGGTTTTCTTCTTGTTGGCTTTCTTGTGATTGCCTTTTGTGTTTTGAGTGTCTTGGGAATTGGTTGGGGAAGAGGAAAGTTAGTGGATCTCAGGGAGAGCTGAATGAAACCCGACAGGTAATGCAAGACTCAGGTGAAGCTCAGTGGATGAGTAAGGGTAGTTGAAGGTAAGAATATGGTAGTCAGTTGGAATGGTTGGGTCCATTTTGGTAAATGGACGGTGGAAATACAAACATGAGAAAGGTAACCATAAATGTAAAGTAAATGAAATTGAGGCATCAAATGCCTTATCTATGTTGGGAAATGTTGTTCTCAATGTTGTGCATGTTGTGCACGGATAAAGGAATTTCTCTTAACCTAGACCTTATGATATCTGGTAATTATGTTTTGATCATGATTATGTTGATGTATATATATGTATATATATGTATGTATGCAGTTGTATGACAAGGTTGTTAGGGATCATATTGTTTTATGCTGGTTCTTATATGTATATATGTATGTATGTCATTGTCTGACATGGTCATTAGGGATCATTCTGTGGAGGAATGATTTCTCATGTAGGTGAAGGGCATGAAAGAAGTTCCTAGTCTAATGGGGAATCAAGTGGGCAGAGTAGCATTGAAAAATTTATGAGGTCAATATCATGTGGATATGAGTTGATATTATGTGTTTATACTATGCCTACATTTACATTATGTATAGGTGATGCTAAGAGATACATCAACAGAATGAAAATAACATGATCCGCGACATGCTAGGATAAGCATGGATGAGAGAGAGACACTGAAAGTAAGGTTGCTTGGTATAGACAGTGTGGTTTTGGATGTGCAGTGCTGCTGTTATGTATATGTTATGAATATGTGTATTAAGTGATTATACCTATGGTGTTGAGTTCCTATTGTATATATGATGTTGTGTGCATATTTCATATGCAATGATGGTTATATATGGTGCTATGTACATGTTGGACATGCAATGCTGTGTACATATGGTGCTATGTACATGTTTTATATGTAGTGCTATGTACATATGGTGTTGTGTTCATGCTGTACATGTGGTGTTGTGTGAATGATTGTACATGTGGTGTTGTGTACATGTTGTACATGTGGTGCTGTGTGAAGGTGGTGTTTTGTACATATCGTGCATGTGGCGTTGTGTACATGTGGTGTCGTGTACATGTCGTGCATGTGGTGCACATGTACACGTGGCACTATGTATACGTTGTGCAGGTGGTGCCATGTACATGTGATGCTGTGCACACGTTGTGTAGGTGGTGCTATACATAGGTGGTACGATGTACATGTTGTACATATGGTACTAGGGTACATGTGGTATTATGTACATGTCATACATGTTGTGTTGTGGGCATGCGGTACTATGTGTGTGCATGGTTTGGTTGTGGTATCATGACGTGTATTCATTGTGTTGTACTATGTGTAGTACATGTACTATGTTGTGTTGTAAGCTAGGTGTAGGTATATGTATTGTGTGGTGTTATACATCGGGTATAAATGTATGTGTTGTGTTGTACATCGTGTGTAGTTGTATGTATTGTGTGCTTTCGTACACTCCGTGTAAGTGTATGTGTTATGTTGTGTGCCGAGTGTGGGTGTATGTATTGTGTGGTATTGTGCACCGTATGTGGATGTACACTGTGTGTATGTGTACGTGATTGAGGAGAAGCAAAGTCACTGGGTTCTTGCTGGGTGTGGCAACCGATCTAGTGTGTGTACAGAAAGAACAAAAGCAGAAGTAAGAAATGATTAAAGGATAAGTATCCATATTTTATTTTAGTTTTATTATACATACGATTTATGATTCTGATTTATGATGGTTACATGTGATCTATCAATTTGGTTTTTAATGATTGCATGTGATTGATGATTTTGATTTATGATGGTTATGTTTTGAGCTAATCAGATGTGATATGTTTATACATGAAGATTGGTCAAAGATGCTAGTTTGAATTGTTATGACCGGAAGTGAACATAAGTGCAAGTGAACCTTATCGATGGGCCACCGATGAGGTATGATGTGGATTTATTTCAATTTATTTTGAATCTAATGGAAATTATGTGCTTGGTACAAGAATGCATGGTTGAAATGTCCAGTTGGGTGGTTGAAACCAACTGCTAGAATTAGTAGCGTTAGTGAAAGGAATTGGAACATGTAATAGTATGTTAGTAAAGCATTCAGGAATAGGGCCATTGCGGGACACTGGTACCCAATAGTGTCCATTGATTTCCATGAGCATGTTATGACCAGTATAATGATTTTGAGGCAAGGATATGCCTTGGTTTTTTGGACTTCACGGAAGGGGGTGACCGAATTTCGAGAGGGGCCTTGTATAAAAGAAGGGAAGGCTGAGAATGGATTTGTTTTGGTTAGTAGAATTTCCAGATGGAATCAGATGCACATTGGGAGTGTTCCCAGGAACAACAAGCCGATGACTGTTCACTGAGAGGACAAGTGGTGTAGGATTGTAGCGCTGGACATTGGATGAAAATTTGAAGTTGGCCGTGGATTCTAGACTTCCTGGGAAGTAGGTGAATCCTGATATTACTTTGAGGGTGGAGGTGTGAGTCTCTAGATTCCCTTGTTGCAGATGCAGGCATCATATCCTTTTATTTGTTGGTTTATAAAATGTGCATATGTGTATATTAATGTAAATATTGTATTGAGATGGATTTATAAAGCTCCATAGACAATATGATTATTTATTGGTTGAAGAAAATGTTTATGAGTATATATGTGGTTGTTATTGTAAATATCGTAATGAGATGTGTTATAAAGATATAGTAAATGTAATGCTTGTCATTTTTTCAACAATGATCATTGTAAATACTGCAACGAGCTGTGTTATAAAGCTCCATGGGTAGTATGTTTTGGTTTTCAGTGGACTTGTTGGTTGTAGGTGTCATTGAACATCGAGGATGATGTTCCCCAAAGGGGGAGTGTTTTGTAACAACCCTGGTTAAAAATCATGTAAAGTCATGGGACACATAATCCAAGCTAAATGGTGGGTAAAAAATCCTAGTGGAGTGTCACTTCGATTTATTAATGGCTAAGGAAATTAAAAAAGACAATGGGAAAGGCTTTGGAAAGTCAAGATACATTAATTGGCATTTTATTTATGAAAATAAAGGAAAATAGGAGAAAAGGAAGGTGAAAGGTTATAGGTTGCATGTGAGGATGAAAATGAAGGAAAATAACGGAAAATGAAGAAAATAAAGGCCTCATTAATACAAAGGCTCATGATGACCAGTTGATAGACTTCTGTCAGTTCAGTTTTGGAGCTCTCATTTTCTACTCTCTCTCTCTGATACTCTTGGACACTTAGAATTTTCTAGAGCACTCTTGGAGAAGTGTGGCATACTTGGGATTTGAAGAAAGAAGGCAAAGGAAAATCAGGAAAGTGTAAGAGGACATATGGATCAACAACTACAACAGGTTTTGTTTGCAGGTACCAAGTTGCATGTATGATTTCCTTGCTAGTTTCAGCATGCGTGGCACATGCATGTGGTTATTTGGTTATGATCTGTCATTGGCATGGATGATTGCTTGGATTAATAGTGGATTTTCCTAGCCTTTCCATTTCCTGGATAGCCATTGTATTGTGGGTTTTACTTTTTTTTATTCTTCTGGTGGGTTCTCATAGTCCTTTGGATGTGGGTTGAGTTATTAGTTCCTGGAGCCCTGGTTGGATAAACACTCTAGAGCCCTGTAACATCTTAGGTTGAGTTACTAGTCCTAGAGCCTTGGTTGGACAAATGCTCTAGAGCCCTTGGTGGGTTGAGTTACTAGTCCCAAAGCCTTTCTTAGACAAACACTCTGGAGCCCGACAACAACTGTGGTTTGAATTATTAGTCCTAGAAGCCTTGGTTGGAACAAAAGATTTCGAGCCTTGGACAACTTGGGTGGAGACCAATATGGTGATGGTTAGTGATGTTCGACCGTGAGGTGGAATCATTGGTTGAGGGCTGAGGTGGTTTGGCCTTTGGAAGCCCTGGTTTTGTTTTTTTGGATGTGTTTCATGAGATCCCACATTCATGCTTGGAATATGGCACTGGGGTGACTGGATGAAAGAGAGATTTGGTTCATCCTAATCTACGGTTGGGTAGTTCGTGGAAGTCCCAGAACTGGTTACATTTTACATATGTTAATAAGAGCTTCTTTCCTCTTGTATTTGATGGGTAGATATACTTGTTTATATGTGGTTTTTATGGTTATTATATCCTTGTTATTTTTTTTGGTTATATGCTAGTTATGAACATGTTTTATGATAGTGATGACGTATGGATCTTATCATGTTTTGATTTGTAAATGAAATAAAAATGAATATATGACCTAATAGATGATAATGCAGCTAATGTGATTAGGCATCAATTATTCTTAGTGATTCTCAAATAAGTATGAGAACCCTATGCTCATATTTGTTGTCACTACCTGTAGAATGCATATTTGTGACATGTTTGACAAAATTCCTATCATGGCTAGTAGGGGTCTAGTCAAGTATTTGTATTAGTGTCATTGTTTCAATTTTACTTTTCATTTCTAGAAGTTTCATGAAGTTATGGGCAATGGAATGGGTCTTGGTCCTCAAAAGTGACACATAGTCTGGGGTTGATGGCTCTGAACTAGCTGAAAAAGTCCCCAGTTGCTTGCATGCCCTTGTTGTGAGAGCGACTGGAGGGTCACAGTCGCATGCATGCCCATGTCATGGGAGTGATTGAGGCTCTAGAGCAGTGAAATGTCAAGTTGTCTGAGGAGTTGATCACCTGAAAAGGTTGGTTGGCTCGTGGAGGTTTTGTGACATGTGTAGAAGGTTAGATTGGTTGTGTTTTGTCTGTTCCACTTCCTTAACTGTACATGGGGAGTTGAAGCAGTTAATAGAAGAATCTCTTCATATGTTTATCCCAACATATCAGTTAACTTGGGTAAATGTGGGAGGAGGGTGTTATACTTGCTTGCCATGATGAATTTTATGGGTTAAAGCCTCTCTTCACATATCCTTACTGCCCTCCTTGCTTGGAATTTTTTCCCTTTCTAATGTAATTTCACTTTGAAAAATTCACTTGTCAATTTAAGGGTGCTTTTATTCTTCTCATAGTCTCTTATTCACCTTATAATAAAGTTTGTTTCCCTATATTTTATTTTTTTTGTTCTCTTTCTTGTGTTCTATTAACACTTACATCTGCTTCTTTCTCCATCCTTTTGTAACCATTAGCATTCTAATCTCTAGCTTTGATTTCTTTTAGAATGTCTTCCCTCTTTTTCTTTTCTGCCTTCGTTCCTAAAAGGATTGATTGCTGAGCTATTTGTGTATCTCATTATATTATTTTAGAAATGATCACATCCCTATTTGTTGTTATTGGTTATTTCATGGTTTGACATGCTGTTTTCATGTTTTTCCATTCTTAGATCCTCTTGTAACATTGCCACTTGTTATTTTAAAATTCTATTACCTTCCATTAAACATCGATTTGCAAGTGTGATCTCTAAAAATTTTTGGTCCCTTTCTTGTTCTTTGGCTTCCAAAATTTCTAGCCTTGTCTTGACATTCGTTAGTTCCGAGACATAAATATTTGATGACCAAGTAAGAGGTGTAGATGTGGGACTGTAAATGGTTGAATCTTATTTATTTTTCCTGCTCTTATTTATTTTATTTCTTTGGAGTTGTTTTCTTCTTCTTTGTACCCATTTAAAGTGGGCAATCTTATGCCTTAAAATATCCCGATATTGTTTTGCATTTACTCGAATTCACTTTCTTGTTTTATCTGTTGAGGCAATTTTGACTTGATCCAAATGATTTGTTTCCAAAAAACTTGTGGTTTCCTTATCAATTTTAACATTTAATGTTGTTTTGATTTCCATTTTAAATAATATAGTAGAGAATTTGAAGCACCTACCTCGTAGTTACGCCCCAATTGTCTTTCTGGTTTCCCTCTATTTTATTTTTTCTGCTCTATCTATTTCTTGTTTCACCCCGTCCCACTTCTATTTTGTTATCAAATATATTTCTTGATCCACTTCTCACATTTGAAGCCCAAATTGGGGCCAAATCCCGAAGTTGGATCACCAATCCAGCAGATGCTGCAAGTTCTTGTCTTGGAATGACCTTCAACAAGGTGTTGTTTTATACCTTGTCTCTTCTATACAGATATAAAAATGAAAACAAATGGAGACTTATAGCTGGGCATTGAACTCACTTTCAAGTGTACATATATCTGATAACACATCCACTACACGTAGTTGATACCTAGAAAGGGATGCAAAAAATTTATGGTCTCTGGAAATATGTGAACTATAAATATTGAAATTTGCTTATATTTATGGAAAATAAATATGGAAATATGTGGATATCTACAAACTGTAATGTGTATGTTCTATGGATTGTAAATATGGAAATTTGCTGGAAATTTTTGGACTAGAAATATGGAAATCACTTTCTGCATGAAATTTCTTACTGTAAATCTAAATAAAATGATCTATGTATGTTGAAAACCCCCTCTTTGAAGGGTTACCTTTCCTCTGATAATTCTTACGTTTCTCTTTTACCTATTGCTTCTCCCTCATCAACACTTTCATATGGACCTCTTAATCCCCTTCCCATTTCTGGTAGTTCCTCAATTGTAATGAATCTTTCTTACCTTGACCTCAATCCCCCCACCCCAGAAATTTTGGAAAAGAACATTAATTATGCCATTTCTCTAGAGAAAATTATGGTGGAAGACCTTATTTTCTCCATTGAGTTCATCATCAATGGGCTTCCATCCCATGAAACCGAAGAAATATGAAAATAATGTGGAATAATTCTAAGTTGTATAAAAGTGTCCAAAAACAACCTTTTAAAAGATGAATTCCTCGCAATCTACGAGTTAAAGGATAACCCTAATATTTTAGCCTTAAAAGATGATAAGGGAAACACTATTATTATTTTGAATACCTCCAACTATGAAGCAAAGCTTTTGCAACTCCTATCCTCCTCCTCCTATAGACCGCTTGCTAAGAATCCCAATCATAGTATTACTAAGTTGGTCTTAAAAGCAATCAAAGCCTCCTCCATAGACCCTCAAATTAAAAAATGGCTCATCCCCCTCAACTTGGTGACCCCTAGAATCTACGACCAACCAAAAAATCATAAAAAGGATATCCCCTTAAGGTATATATTAAGTGTTATTGGTGTGCCTACTTATGCCTTATCTTGTTTCTTAGTCGACAAACTAAAGTTGTTTCTTCGATCTACCCCTTTCATCAAATATTGTAACCACTTCATTCCAAAAGCTAAGAACATCCATCTAGACCCTAATTACATCATGGTTTGACATGGTCTCCCTTTTCACAAAAAATCCCTGTCCATGAAGCCTTATATTTGATCTCCAAGTTAGCTGATTGTGAGACTCTAAATCTCATCAAAATCTGCCTTACCTCCACTTTCTTTGCCTTTAAATGTATTTTCTACGCACAATCAAAAGGCAATGCCATGGGATCCTCTCTATCTCATGTTGTGGCTAACATCTTCATGGAGCATTTAAAAAATTTAGCCCTTAATTCTTGGCATCATAGGCCTAAGTGATGGTATTGATTGGTCGACGATACCTACATAGTATGGCCTCATGGGCTTCTTTCTCTCCATGCTTTCCCTAATCACCTGAATAATATTTCCTCTCAACATCCAATTCACTATGGAATTGGAAGAGCAATCCTCTCTCTCATTTCTTGATGTCTTTGTTTCTTAGAGTCCTAATGGTCCCTTATCCTTTTGAGTCTTTTGTAAGAAGACCCACATGGAATGAGACCTCCATGCTCAATTTCATCATCATCCTACAAAATAATATGCAGTCTTAAAAACGTTGTTCAATAGAGCTTTGTGAATTTTTGAACCTCAATTTATTACTAAATAATGAGCTCACCTAACTAGAGCCTTATTATCAATGGATACACATTATGCCAAATCAACAAATTTTTCCATTCTACTCATTTGCGCCACTCTAACGAACCCCTTGCCCCTCTCCAAGCTCTCATTTATCTCCCCTATATTAAAGACACAACAAATCACTTAGCTAAATTCTTATCTTAAAAAAACATTAAAACTATATGCAAACCTTTCAAGAATCTTAAGAAATTATTCAAATCTCTTGAGGATAAATTGGACCCGATGCTTGGCCCCAAAGTTTACCTAAAATATCTTGAAAATGTATCTCAAAATCTCGAAATCTTGAAATATTGACACTACCCATAAACAATCTCAAATTCAACCCTTGTAAAACACTATTTTAAGCTAAACATATTGTTACACAGTAATTTGTCACCGTTGGTCACTGTCCCTGTTACCCTTGTTTTCGTACATTGGAGGACACATTTCGGGACCTGTGACCAGTGACATAAGCTAAAAACACTTGCATTGTGTTCCCCTGAGTATGTACTTCATGTTCCCTGAAGACACCTTTTCCAAATTATCCCTAAAAAGTGCCCTTTTTCCATTGGCGCAGGTACACAGTGTCTTACCCGCGCCAATGACTCAGATCCTCAAAAGGAGGCGCGCCCATTGGCGCTTTGTCCTAGAGCAACACCCGCGCCACCTAAATTTGGTAATGATTTTTGGCCAACGCGCACCCTTATGTTTTTTCCTCCCTTGTCATGAAGTTCTATGAGGGAAAAATCCTCAAGATAGAGGTCGAAAGTCATTGTTTATCCATGACAACTATGCTGAGTAGCTTTTCAGGGATAATGCCAATCCACAATGGGTGTCCTAGTACAATGTATCTTCTTCCCTTCTCCATCTATAAATGGTTGTCCTCATGCATTAAACAAGCTAGTTTTGCTAGAGTATTTGTGAGTGTTGAAGTAATGCTAGAGTGATAGTAAGAATTGTGAAGCATGGGGAGGTTATGCTGCCGGAATTCTGAGAGAGGGAATGTCTTTTTCAAGGCGTATTTAGCTGCTCGCCCAGTCGGAGAATAGGTTCAATGTCAGAACCTTGGTTGTATCTTTCTCTGTTTTTACTCATTAATAGACGACTATCATTATGGTTCCACTCATGTGTCTTTATAATGATGTTTGAGTTATATCTTTTCTGACTAATATATAGTTGCATCTATTGGATTTTATGCTTGTATTTGTGTCGTTCTTTGCATGTGCAGGTGTCCGTTCACGAGGATCGTGGGGATTTTGACCAGCCGGAGCAAAGGAATGGGAGCAACGATTCTTCTACAAGTTTTAGCGTTGGAATCCAGGTAGGCCATCATCATCGATCTCTTATTTGTAATTAGGAACCTGCGTGTTAGCGTTGTGTGATTGTTGCTAGACTCATGTTGGGCTAGTGGGATAGACTCTGTCCGCAGAGGGGATTTACCAGTTCGACAGCAGGATAGAGTATATTAACAATCAATGATCTATGATATCGGAGATTAGAGGTCCAAGGCAATGATTAGGCATATCGACGGGGTGAATCAGTGATCGACAATAGCAATAGCATAAATATACCACAAATCGCAAATCAGAGGATCAGGCAGCAGGGCATATCTGAGGTTCCAACGACACGACATGTCGGTGATCGCAACAGTGCAAGATTGACGCATCGCAATTGGTGATAAAACAACTGACACCCTTCCAAATTTTCAATTGTGATTAAAAGTGCCAGGATTTAAGTCGATAGTACAAATCATCAGGAAAGGGCCGAAAAAATTTAGAAAAGGAAATGAACAAAAAACCAAGGGCAGGCAGGCCTTTTTCTCTCTCCTCTAGGAGGCCACATGGCAAAATATTACTAAATCTGGTAAAGACATGGTGGCACTGATATCAGCAGGATGTGGTAGTATGGAGCACACATGGCATGCAAATTGGCATTTTCAAAGGTCCAAAGAGGGCATATCCAGGTGACATGTGTCGCCATCCATGAGGTGCCACATGGCAGTGATGACATCACATCAGAAATCGCAAATCGGAGGTTAAGGCTTCTCAGCACTTTGTGATCCAGTGTGCACATGGGAAAGTGTGATAAAGTGGCTCCAATATAGGGCATGACCCACAGTCATATAAAAATCTAAAAGAACCAGGGGCTAATAACGGAGGGTGATCTGTGCTTGGCGATCGACAATTGTGTTGTGCATCAAAAAGGAATTGTTGATTCCAAACCTCCAATAAAGGGGCTCTAATAAGGGGGTTGGCCCACGATCACATAAGGGGCCAAGGAACCCAGGGCTAAACACTAAAGGGCTATCACAATCGAAGATCGTAAACAAGTTGCAGCTCCACTATAAAAACCCCGATTGCGATCCACCGATCGAGGAGCTCCGATATTTGGCTAAGCATGTGGTTGCTAGAGGAACTTAAAGGAAAAGGGGCACAAAGAACTTTATAAAAGGAAAAAGACCCCCAGACAAGAGTGTAAAGGCTCTAGCACTGTAGGGTTAAGATCCACATCACAACCCCTTAGTCATATGAGAAGAAAGGCAGAAAGGGGTTAAACCAAAGGGGGCACAAGGAGCATCGG
This sequence comes from Pinus taeda, assembly GCA_000404065.3. Lineage (NCBI taxonomy): Eukaryota > Viridiplantae > Streptophyta > Pinopsida > Pinales > Pinaceae > Pinus > Pinus taeda. The sequence goes on from APFE030982128.1 coordinate 74,086, forward strand.
AACTTGTTGTCGGTAGCGTCCTCTAGAATAAAAATCCCACTACGAAAACGTTTTGATAGCGTGTTACAAAGTTTTAAAGGTGGATGGGTCGATAACTGAGACTTTGAATAGAGGCATGGTGCAGTTGCAAACTGATATGGGCTAATCCTATAGAAGCCCCTGCAACAAGAAACCAAGGACTACAGGGGTCACAGAAATGAATTCAGCTACTTTGCTGCACGTCTTCGGACAGTAAATGGAGGCATGGGACTCGAGAGGACTTAATGGCTCAGCATGGGGCTCCACTCAAATACAAATCAAAGGACTGCCATGACATTCTCCACTTCTACTCTATAACATGCAACTCACAGTCAACAGGAGGGACACATTGTGGCAGAGATGTGGCCTAACCAGGGGCCTTCACAAGAACCGTAGGATGACATTTTCCTCCATCATCATTTAGTTTCCTTTTTCTATTTTTATGTAATTTCTTTTATTCTGTAGATTTTGTATTTCCATGAATGGAATCAAATCCAAGGAAATTAATTTGGGCAGTAGAGCTATCATAGGCCTAGAAAGCTAGTCAATCTGATAGCTGGCCATGGGTTGAGATATTTTGTAGTTGTTGATTTAAAGCCCTCCTTTTCTGTATAAATAAGGGGGACAAAACACTTAAGAGAGGTTCTGGAATTCTACACCCAGAGTGGTGTAGTGTCGTTTTAATCAATCCTAATTGATCGAGACTGCAACATTTAATTATCAACCTAGGGTAGGTCTTGTTGTTTCAATGGAGTTCACATTGTTTGTGTCAATACACTACAACCAAGAATGAAAAATAAAAAGAACAGTAAAAGATGTGGTTGAATCAAATTGCAAAAATCAAATAATTCATGTAGAAATAAAAATATTCCACAAAATTGAAATCACAATTCACAGCTACCAGAGTAAAGGCATGCCACACAGTAACTAATGACTACACCATCTGGTCACTATCATTCTATATAATTAAACTGGTGTAACTGCACAGTATTATCTGGAACAGAAGCGGGTATAATTCACAATTTGTATAGCAACAATCGAAAACCATATGACAATAAATGAAACAAGAATGTACACTACCTCTACCACTTCAGTCCCTCCTAAAGAGGAGGGCCCTTCCTCCCTAGTAGGGGTGCAGGAATAACACGAGATTAATTAACGAATCAGATGAAGAGTAGTAACAGTATCACCAGGTGACTTAATATTAAAAATAATTTAGATTTACAGAAGCAGAGTAACAATGCTTTTCTATATGTCGTGCTTGTACATAGGAAATCGAGTTCCTTTTATAATTATTACATGCCTGAAATTAGGAATAGATTAGTCATGAGAATCTCACGATTCTCATGTTGATAAAAAACTAAAAGTATTTACAACCTACTTCTAAATACAAAGACTTCTCAAATATATTGGTTAGGATTTCAACCACTTTGGTCTATTGCTTCGAAAATAAACAATTCCTAATGCCTGACAACTGTTATGTGGAATAGTACCCATAACTTTCTAACTTCGGGGCAACAACATCCTATGAGTGAATAGCATTTCGGGATGTGACAGAAATCACTGGTGACAACATCCTTGGTGTAGCAATGGTCCTCTGTATCAACACATAGTGTAACAACATTCAATGTGTAACAACATACAAGGTGTAATAACGAACTGCTCTACCCTGCTCTGGAATTGATCAGTGCTGCCTGTTTACTCCATAGCCTTGTTCTTGCAAACAACACCTAAAAAGGAGAAGAATTTCCAAAACACTCCTCCAATGCTCACCACAGTTAGCCACAAAAAGGAATAAAGTATCGTATTATTTAGCAAAATATGGAAAAATAACATGACAGTGGAATAGGTTGTAAAAGTAAGAAAAAGGGTGATTAATCATGTAAAGTTTCATGGGCCTAGAGGATAAGAGGATCAAAACTGGGGAAAGAAGGTGCATAAAATAGGTAAAAAGTCACACCCAACATCTCCCCCCAACTAAAGCAATTGCATGTCCCCATGCAGAATCTCAACTTCTCCTGCTATGCCCCCGATGAAAGTCTGTTAAATTGTAGGCACTAGCAGTGTCCTCACTCAAAGCTATGTACACTTGAATGGCCATCAACTAACATGGCCATGATTCTTCTTCATAATCACATAGGTGGTAGTCCAACTGATACTCTTCTACTGGTAACCAAATCAAAGGAAATTTAAATCTAAGCGTGTTCCATAACGCCCCCAATGTCTGCACGATCCGAGCATACTTAGGCACCCGTGTAACAGTAGCCATGAAATTTTTGTATTCAAAAGGATCTGCTTCTTGCAACTCAGCGCTAAAGGCTTCGGTGTGTTTAAGACACCCTACTAGCACTCGACTTTTCATTTGTGCATGCAAATTGAGGATAATCCTCACAATCCTTTTCCTATAGATGGTTGATTGTTCCCTAATCTTTGGAGTGCTCAGGAACAGCTTAAACTCATGCTTGAGTTCATAAACCATCCCTGGTTCTGATCTAACCCATAATGTTGTCCTTTCTTCATTAATTTCTGCTAATTCCATGGTGGGATGCCATTAAATCTGGTTTTTCATAAACGAAAGAAAGGCCTGCAACTGCAAATATCCCATATAGGAAAAGACACTTGCTACCATTTTCATGTTGACATACTCACACATGATGTTATGTAAAAATAGCTAGCAAAGAAAGATATGTTCATCAAAATCGCAAGTGTGAAAAATCTCAAGTAAAGTTCAGGTAGAATAACCCAAATAAGACCTATTCTCAAAAACTGCTTTCAACTGAAATAAATGATATTGTTCCCAAAGGAAGACTGGCTACGATGGGTATGGCCACTTGCATGCTAGCAAGTTCAGGACAAGACCACAAAGCTTTTTCTGGTCATTCGTCAGGTCCGAGACCTACCGCTATAACAATTACAATTGTTCATTTTTTTTTCTTCATGGCTTCCTTGTGCCTCTGTGCTTCCCATTCTCTCTCCCATTCTTTCTTTAACCACTTTTCCCTAAGTTAATCCATCATCCTTTTCTATGCCTTGAGCAAGATCACCCCCTCTTGTAAAGAGAGCACCTGCTACTTCCATTTTTGTGGCTCTAGTAACAATAACATCTTTTCAGAACACCATCCTTCGTCAGGACCCAGTGTTCTTGATCTGATAATCACCCTTGAGTGACCTCAATTAATTAATTGTTGAATGAAGGTATTATAGACTCATGTGTTGGTGTGTGTCTATTTTATTTTAGGCAACAAATCGATCAGATTGCAAAATACATAGACACTGGAAATGGAAAACAGCTGAGAAACACAGTGAGCAAATACAAGAACACAACAATTAATAAGCAGTTCACCCTATCCTCCAGGGCTACATCTCTGGTCCAGCTCTCACTAGTGGCCTTCTTTTATTGTGTCTTTAAAGCAGAGAATTACAATGAGAGCTCAATTTGAGTCTCCTGAAACAAAATTGCTTGGCAGGGTGGTTCTTGAATTCCCCAAGCCACTAGAGTGCACATACTCTTTTCCTTACTAGCTCTTGACCTCTCTGGTATTTGATGGGAGGAGCCCAATATGGTGCTTAGTCCCCGACAGATCCTCTTATGGATTGCTCGATGTTGTCTTATGCTGCAAGTCAGCTCGGCTCTCTGTCTTTTCTGCTCTTTGTTTCACTATCTCTTCTTTTCTCTGTCTTCGTCTTCTTCTCTCTGGTTCTTCCTCTCCGTGTCCTCTCTCTGTTCTTTTCTGTTCTCTGTTCATGGCTATAAAGCCAATCGATCTCATGACTGTTCGATTCCCCTTCTGCCTCCATCAAATCGCCTGTTGTTGTTCACTTGGAATCCCTTGTCTCTGCATCATCATCAATGGCTCACAGGGAGTGGCCACTTACCCTCTTGCGAACTGTGCTAGCTCTTCCTCGTCGGTTTGGTTTTTTGGTTACGTCAGGAAATGTCTCACCTGCCACCTCAGTGGTCAAATCAGACCTCAAATGCTTAGAGATCGTGGCTTAATCCCCTGTCAAATCCGGTTTCCCCATCAGGCGTGATCTCAGCTGTTAGATCTGGAGCACCCAGATCCAACATCATTCGCTCATTTTGCGCAGTTGACTTGCTCGACCATTAGCGTGTGATGAGCAGCAATTTTCTCTCTCCTTTGCTTGCCACGCATCGGGCACTGAATGGAATCGCTAGGTTTCAGCCAAATCTGCTTACCGCCTAAGGGTGCCCCCGATATACTATCGGTTTTAGAGTGCGAGTCCCGCCTTTAGCCTTTAGCACTTTTCCCCGCGGTTTTCCCGACTTCAATGCGACCGAGCGCTCAGGGCCTCTCCTTCTCGAGGGGTTTTGCCTAGTGATGCGCTAATCGCGCATCAAAAACGACCTCCTTTTCCCGATCCAAGCTTCCCAGGTGCCAGTTTCGCCTCCTGCGTAGTCTCCATGGGCCTCGGTCAGCGCGCTTTCACCAAGGTCCTCGTCGTTCCTCGCTAGCTGCCAACTGCCACTGTTCAGAGGTCTTCCTAATCACCCTGTGCTCTTGAATTTGAAGTCTTGTTCCGATTTGATACAGTCATGGTATTTTGATTATTTTTCATGGATCCAATTCAGATTACGGCCTTCCCACCGAAAAAGCTTTTGGACCACCAAAAGTTGGTTTTCAAGCATCGACTAAGTGAGGATACAATTTTCTCACTTGTCCAATCTCTATCCACTTTGCACTGCTCGGATTTGAACCTTTGAGCCCAATTCTGAGGTACTCAACATCTCCCCTGCGTGTCGTCCTCACCTTCCTATCCAAAACTGTGTCTTCCTGCAATTCATTAAGATATTCAGGTAGCAAGTCATCAATAGAAGGCAATTGACTCTGCTCTTTAGGATCCTCAATCAGTGAGGGTTCAAACAATCTCAAGCAATATGCATTTACAACTGAGTAGAAGTGCATGTAAGCTGGTAAGATCAAGGCAAAAAGAATTTTCACCAATCTTCTCAAGTATCTTGAAGGGTCCATACCTGATAGGCTTTAGCTTTTTACCTTCACCTTGCATCTTGTCCTTGCTGATGTACAGCCAAACTTGGTCACCAACTTGAAAACTATGCTCCATCCAATGCTTGTCATGCCTTGCCTTGTATTTTGCTTGGCTCTTTTCCAGTTGTTCCTGTACTGCCTGGTGGATCTCCTGGATTTGTTCAATGAACCTAGTTGCCCTATCCACATCACTGTGTCCCTCAACTGTGGTATCTTTACCAAAGACAAAATCCAAAGGAGACCTTGGTGTGAAACCAAAACAGGTCTCAAAAGGAGATCTCTGTGTAGAAGAATGTTTTGCTTTGTTGTAAGCATGCTGCACATAACACAAATGTTCATCCTAGAGCTTAGGATGTTTGCTGTAATATCCTTTGAGTAACTAGATCACTGTCATGTTAACTACTTCTGTCTGGCCATCAATTTGTGGATGAAATGTTGTGCTTTTCTTCAGTTTGGTTTCCATCAATTCCCACAGACTTGACCAAAACTTCCCCACAAATCGAGTTTCTCGATCAGATATAATGGAAGTGGGTAATCCAAAATGAACCCGTACATGTTCAAAAAACAATTTTGCAATTTGTTCAATTGTAATCTGTTTATTACAAGGTATCAAAATACACATTTTGCTGAACCTATCCACAACAACATATAGATAATCATGAACTTTCCTAGATTTAGGCAATCCTCCAACAAAATCCATGGAAACACTTTCCCAAGGGTGAGAAGGAACTAGTAGTGGAGTGTACAAGCCTAGTTTTCTATTGCTGGGCTTGGTTTTAGCACACATAGTACACCCTCTTACATATCTAGAAAATGTCTCATTCATTTTGGCCAATAACAAAATCTTTGGAGTTGTGCAACTGTTTTACTTACCCCAAAGTGACCTGATATCAGAGAAGTGTGTGCTTCCCTAATTATCTTTACTCTCTCATTTTGTGGAATGCAGAGTTTCCCACAATGGTATAAGAGTCAGTCCTTTACATGATAATCCAATTCTTCTACCCATTTGCCTTGACTCAAAGTTGCATATACATCTGTTGTGGCCAGCAACAACCCCCCCTTTTTCATTTAAGTGTTTGTCCAAAATACTAAATGAATGGGGACCCTTAGTTTAATTTTGAGAAAAATCAAGTTTTCCTTTCTTCAAAATAAGGTTACCATCGTAAGCTTAGAGAGGTCTTTCGAATATTTTTTAACCTAGGTCTACGATGAGGTAAAGGTCTTTAAAAAATTGCATTACGAAAAAGGATAGGAAATGCCTTCATTCCCTTATAATATTGGTATGCGCAAGACCCTCGTGTGAAGCCTAACGTCGCATCGCAGTAAAGTAATGCTCATAATGAAAAAACCTCAAAATCTGTCGATCTGCGATAACACCGATCGCAAGATCGCATATCACAGAAATAAACTAGCAATACTTGACAAACATCAAACTCCTGCGACCTGCGATATTGCGATCGCCGCGATGGCACAATCTGCGATTAGCGCAGCTTGCGATGGCACGATCTTCAATGTAACGTAAGCAAATCATGAATCATTTAATCACGAATCCTTTGGGCACGCCATTCAAAGAAAAGCCACTTACCATAATCTGACCCCAGATCATGCGCTTTTAATGATAGTAAATAGATTAGTTGTCAGTTATTAAATGAAGACGCGTGCTTTTGTAAAGAATTATTTCACGTAAAGTGGCATATTTGGTATATCTATTGCATTTAAAACTCTCCCATCACCTTTCTCAATCAGTCATTTCCACTTCGCTCGTAATCTGCAAGAACTAAGAGTTAAGAAGATTCAAAAGCCGAACGCAGGAGCAAATGGGAAAGAAACATAAAGCCCAAGGCTCCGAGACAAAGGAAAAGACGAAGGAGATGGCGCCCTTGTATACAGATACTGCATGCAACAGGGAAGCAGGAATTTCGACCTGGGAAGGAATTTATAGGCTACTGGAGGAAGAAAATCCTAAAGGTATGAAAGTTGATAGCGCAGCGGGCTCACAAAACCCTTCTGAGGCATCCTTAGAGGAGCTGGAATGTTCATTTCTTCACCGAATAGTAGCTAGACCCAAAATTTTGCCGTATACAGATATGATCAGATGGACACTTAACAATGCAGAGTTACAAGGTAGACAATTCAAAGTTCAGGGACATGGGCTCATAGGATCATTCGCCGCGCAAGACTTAAAGTTTATGTATCATCTTCCTGAAACTCAGACGACCTACAACGCGCAATTTGTCAAGAAATTTGCAGCAGAGAACCCAAATCTGGCAGAAACCACTAAAGAATGGACCAGAAGAGAGGAGCCGCTAAAAAGGGACAAAAACGGTATGTACATAACTGGTTCCCTCACCTCTCCGTATTGTTTTGCTGCGGCCATGCTTTGCAGGCTGTTTGGGATGCCAGACATAAATAAATTTTCATCTGAATGGCTACCACTCATAGACGTTGCCACAAACGCCGATCTCGTGGATTGGGCCAAGATATTTTCTGATAATTTATACACTGTTGTTATGAATTACCGGTCTAAGAGATCCTTGTCTCAAAGGGTCTATCCTCCTTTTTATCTGTCTGCTTATATTATGGATTCTATTTGCTATGTGTCTAAATTCCCCACCATGGGTTGGAAATGGACTACCCAGGACCCGTCACCTATTCATATGTATCATAAAGTATTGTGGGATTCCCAGTTCGCCCCTCACTTCTATCAGATTTGCCACAGGCTTATCTTACCCCTATATAGGATGATGTATGATGAAGAACCCCCGAGGTGCTCGCCCGAAGCACAAATAGACATCATCCCCGTCGCAAGATGGTTCGGGGAAGAATGGTTCACTTATATTAGAGTGTTTGGGAGCACTGTGCCTCCACATGTCCTACCTCTATATGTCCCCGACAAGCTTTTGGCTAGGGAAATTGCCTATTAGACTTGCTCAGAAGGCGGCCTAATCAAAGAGCTGAAAGACAAGAAGAAGGCCATATGGCCTCAGTTTCCTGTAGCTTGTGGGGCCTTCTCATTATTCGATGTAGGACATGCTTTCGCTGAAGTAGAGAATGTGACGTCTCTACAGTTATTTAAATTCCTCGCTCGGCCTTTTGACCTAAATAATGTTGCCCATGATTTCACTATAAGTGTCAGAATAAAAGTGTTCGTTGGAAAGAAAGACTTATTTGATGATTTGTTTCAAAGTAAAAGTTCACTCCAGGAAGTTTTGCAAGAAGCTCGGTCGAGGTTATCCCCAGATGACCTCCAAAGATTTTTGTTATACAGAGAAAGAAGGCTAGCCAGTATTCCTCTAGAAAAGCTGCGACTTCCCTCCAGAGAGCCGACTCCCGGCGTCAGCCTCAGTGGAAACTCTTGTACTTCCAAATCCAAATCTGATGCTGCCCAAGGAACACCTGAACATTCTAAAAAGTCTGGAAGCGACCAAGGAAAAATCGAAGAAACAGCGCAGTCAAGTGCAATGTCGCAACAGCAAGTTATCGCCTCCCCACCAAGAGATGTCCCTCCTCCCGTCATTAAAGCACCACTCGCCACAACAGAGCTCGACAAAGAATGGGAAAACTTCAATGAGCTAATCAGCCTTGAAGTTCAACCCCCAAGAACACCCGTGGACAATGCACAGGTAACGCAAGAAATGGTTTCGACCATGGTCAGCAGTGTCACAGAAATGGAGCACGGTCATATCGCTCCACCTTCTGAACTTCTACTTAATGTAGAGGAAATTCCCCCACTAGATGTATTCTATAGTCCCCAACATAAAGCAGTAGTGAGGAGATAAAGAAAGAAGAGAAAGCTGGAGAATACGCTGTCACAGGATGCTGAGCATTTAGACGTCTTGTGGAAAGACCCTAACAACAACCCGACAGAAAATCTTACGAAGTTGTCTCAGATCGCAGGAGCATACGCTTTTGCGAATATCGAAAAGGCGTCGGAAGTCCAGCAACTATTGAGGGAACAAGAAAACCAAATACAGCTACTACAACAAGCCAATGCCAGTATTGAAGCATCCAAAAAACTCGAGAAACTACAAGAAGACTTTCAGCAGATGTAGATAAGATATCAAAGAAGCCTAGACGAAAAGGGAAAGCAGTTGCAAGCTTTACAAGAAATACACAAGGACGAGCCCAAGCTTGCCGAATTTGTTTCAGAATCTGCTAGCTTAAATGAGCAACTTCTGCAGCAACAGGAAGAGTTGGGACGTAAGATATTGCAGTGGAGTAACTATTGCGAGCTGAGCGATAAACTCACCAATCAAGTGGCAGACTTGCGAAGTGAGTACGACCAGATTGACAGACGAGTGACAGAATACTTGGCTTGGCAGGATGGAGAGGAAGGGAAGAGAGCAAATGCACCCAGAATAAACGAGAGTCATAAAGAATTGCTCTTTAACAAATGGGACGATCAAATCAGGCAGGCAGAACAGGCAGCGGAGGCAGCGGCAACACAGGCAAGCCTTCTTATCGACTATGTAAATGAGAATTTACACAGAGCCAATTTAATCGTAGAAACCACCCCAGGGTACCTACCAAATAAGTCACGACTGGAGGCAGAATGGAAGCAGAAGGCGCAGGAAAAGGGAAAAGCGATCTAGGCATTGAACAGGTTGAATTGGGAGTGTTACTGGGCATACTTAGTCAAG
>APFE030982128.1:93816-107045 GCA_000404065.3 Pinus taeda
CTTCCTTCAATTGATCTAAAAGATCATCTATGCGAGGAAGGGGATAACAATTTTTTATTGTTATCTTATTGAGTGCTCGGTAATCAATGCACATTCTCCACGAGCCATCTTTCTTCCTCACCAAAACAATTGATGACCCACATGGTGATGTGCTAGGCCTGATGAACCCTTTCTCGAGCAACTCCTACACCTTCTTCTTGATTTTAGCATTCTCTAAAGCAGACAACCTGTACATTTCAATGTTAGGAAAAGAAGCATCTTGCTTTGAAATAATATCATGTACTATTTCCTTTTTGGGTGGCAAACCTTTAGGTTCTTGAAACAAGATATCATACTCTGAAACAACCTTTTCTAAATCAGCTTGTTGTTTAGCATTACAACCCCCAAATACATTGGTTTTATCAGGTTTCTTTTCCTTTACAACCATCACTAAGAATTGTTTGCATGAATTTATCATTCTTTTCATCTGCCCTGAGTTGATGATAGTATAATTATTCTTGAGCTTATGAGCTCTTACAAAGTATTCGATTCCATCTTTGACAAGTAGATACTTGTTCTCAGCTCTATAGAAAATAGCTTTTCTATCATACAAGTAAGGACTTCCTAAAACGATTCCACATATATCCAAAGGAATTATGTCTAACTCAACCTCATCTACAAATGCTGACCCAAAAGAAAGCTTGAGTTTGCATTGTCTGGTCACTTGTAGTTGTGCTTTATCATTCAACCATCCTAATGGGTATGGTTTCTTATGAGGTGTAGTTGCTAATCCCAACTTCTTTAAAATTGCTTCAGAAATTAAATTTACTTGTGAGCCACTATCAAACAAAGTATCAAACTTTTGATGTTTGGAAATAACTCAAATATGGAAAAGCTCATGTATTTTTCTCTCATTTTCTTCATCAATAATAGATTGATCAGAATTACTAGTAGATGCTTCAGAATTCTTACCTTTTATACCTGTGGCTGCAATGGTTGTTTCGTCTCCCGAGTCTGCCCCCAAATCTTTCTGAATAGTTGCAGCAGTCTTCTTCTTCTTGCCTTCGAACTTCTTAGGTCTTAGCTCTGGATGCAGAATCCAATAATGCTCATCATCATGCCCATCCTTTTGACAGTGAGTGCATGAAGCTTTGCTTTTCTGTGCAGTATTAGCCTTCCTTGCTTTCCACTTCTGCTTTCTTTTCTCCTTGCTCTTCCTTGTAGTGGGTTGGGATGGTCCCCCAACTTCTGGATTTCCATTCTTTCCTCTAGATTCTAGATGAGTAGCTTATACAGATACCTCATTTGTTCTAATGGGATTAAACATGAGGATGGTATGCCTCATGTAGCTGTGTCGACCACCAATGTACTTCAAAAGAGTCTCTGTTGAGCCTAATGAGATTCCTAGAATCAATGTTCTCTTTCTAAATTCTTGAGTGTACGCTTGTACACTTTGCACTTTCAACTGCCGAAGAGTCTGCCAACTCATCATGGCTTGTTGCATATAGGCCAATGGATAGAATTGCTTTTTGATTGCAAACACAAATTCACTCCAAACAGAGATAGTCTTACCATGTCTTTTCATATCAGATTGGGTTCTGCCTTCCCACCAAACCAAGGTAGTGCCTCTTAGGCGTAGGCTTGCCAGCTGAATCTTGCTCTTGTCTGAGTCGATGTTCTATACTCTGCAATAAACATCAATTTGTTAATCCAATTGTCCAAATTTTCTGCATTTAGCTCTCCATCATATATAGGCAAATCAAATTTAACATCTAGTTCAATCAAAGATGCTTTCTTTTTGTTTTCAGGGTTGTTAGGAGGTGTGAGAAAGCTTCAGAATTATTACCTTTTATACCTGTGGCTGCAATGGTTGTTTCATCTCCTGAGTCTGACCCCAAATCTTTTTGAATAGCTGTAGCAGTCTTCTTCTTCTTGCCCTCGAACTTCTTAGGTCTCAGCTCTGGATGCAAAATCCAACAGTGCTCATCATCATGCCCATCCTTTTTACAGTGAGTGCATGAAGCCTCTCTTCTGTGTAGTGTTAGCCTTCCTTGCTTTCCATTTCTGCTTTCTTTTCTCCTTATTCTTGCTTACAGTGGGTTGGGATGATCCTCCAACTTCTGGACTTCCATTCTTTCCTCTAGCTTCTAGATGAGTAGCTTGTACATATACCTCATCTATACTAGTGGGATTAAACATGAGGATAGTATGCCTCATGTAGCTATGTAGATGTTTGGTCAATTTAGTGTGATCTAAATTGCTATTTATAATGTCAACCCGGGGTTCGTAAACTGACGAAGTTAAGTGTACTATATGTACTAGATAACCATTTTCTCAGGCTTTTGTCGTTTTAAGCTTTTTAGTTTGTTTTTGGATTTTATTTTTCCTTAATGTGTGATGGTAAAAGTGAAGTGTGGAGTGTGTGGAGTGTAGATGGTGATGCTTTCTAAACTTGAAAAATGCTCAAAAGAAAGCTTTACAATAACTAAAATGAAATCAATTCTTAAGAGAAAACAAATGCATCAAATAGTGAACTAATGACAATGGCCCAGTATCCTTGCTGCTAATGAAAAGAAAGCAAAAAACTTGAAAAACAACTCAAACTTAAAGTAAAGCAGCTAATTCACACTACTTGAACTTTTTAGATCCTTTGCCCTTCGGCTCAATCTACCTGATGGGAAGTTATCATAAACAAGTTTAAGCAATATGATATTTAACTGTTCAAGAAAGTAAATTGCATAAGGAAACTAATCACACTACTTGAATTCTTCAAATCCTTTACCCCTCAGCTCAATCTACCTTGAGGAAGTAATCATGAACATAACAAGCAGTATGATAACTAAATGTAAAAATAAATTAATCACACTACTTAGACTCTTCTAGTTCTTTACCATTTGGCTCAATCTACTTTATGGAAAGCAACTATGAGTAAGTAATATGACAACTAAATCACACTACAGTTAGTAATCTTCTGATCTCTTGCTGATATAGTCATTTGGCCACAGAAAGAAATCATAAATTGTTAAGTAGTATGATATCTAACTAGAAAAAGAAATAAACAAACAACAACTTGAAAAGGACAATGCTGAATGTAAACTGTAGAAAATAAAGGTTAGCGGGAAGGACAAGATGATCACATATGCCAAAAGTTATTAAAAAGATGAAAAATTGCCCTGGCTGCCTAAGAGAATCTGCAAAAAGCACTAATCAGTTTACAAAGATAAAGATATGAACAGCAGAAACATAAAGCAACATATTATGTACAAGCTAATAATAAAACCAAAGCATAATGAAACTAAATAAACACTGTACAGGGCTTCAGCGTGCAGGGGCCCTCTGCCACTTCAGCCAATCAAATAATCACACGACTATCTTCAGAAAAGCCTTCTCATGTATTTAAATCAACAGCATATAAAACAGTGGGGTGACTAAATAACCAGCAGCGTGCGGAAATTACATAAACAATTCAGAATTCCTATGCATCCAAAGTCTTTTCACAGCGTTCAACAACGCGTTATTTATAATGTAAAAATACTATAGTTAACTAATCAACTACCATGCTATTAACTGCGTGCCATAGACACGTAGATCTCTTCAGCCGAGATCTAGTGTAACTGTCGTTATGCTTCTTAAATCTTCGGAGTGGTTGGCTATTAGATTCACTGTTCAAGAACAATCTCCAGGTGCGCTGGAGCCTCCGTGAGCTGGGAACTAGGCCACGTATCATTCACGTGCCCAAAACAGTGATGTGCCACCACTGAACTCTTTGGTTGGCCACGTCTTTGACTTTGGTTGACCGCGGCCTCTAATGGATGATTTGGTCGGTTCGAAGGGACACGATCCATGTACATGCCATATGGAGCTTGCCCATGTAGCCCGTTCCTTCAGAGGACAACTGGAGCATAGCTTTTAACAAAATAGCTGCAGAATCCTGTGCTGGTTGCGGAACCTGTGCTGGCTGCGGAAACTGACAAGTTTCCGCAGCTGCATGAACAAAAGACTAAACCAAACAACAGACATCAGTATAGTTAGAAAACCATATAAACAATCCTTTTTAGACTATAATGCAATGATTTAATCACTGGATGAGTGAAGTGAGCGGAGAATGAGGGTTAAGAGGGTGTGTAGGAAGGTGCAAGGTTGAGGCTCAACAACTGCCACCTAACTAGCCAACGGAAGTACAATCTTAGCACTCCAAGCAGTTGAAAGGAAGCGCGGGACTATAAAATATTATGCCTGGGAACTGCACAATGTTAGAGCTGCGCGCAGAAGCGAAGAGTCACAAGGTCCACGACCGCGCACGCGGGCTAGCGCTACCACGCATGTTGACCAAAAAGTGACCGTTGAAGTCACTATTCACGATGGGATGCTCGAATTGAGGCCAAATGGAGTGGGAGGCAAGCATTTAAGATGCGATTTATGGGCAAGATTTGGAAAATTTTTCAACCAAGGGAGCATTAATGAATCGGATTTGGGGGGAATGGTCGAATTCAAATTCAAAAAGTGTTATAAAATACAAAGGGCTTCCCAACAAACAACACTTGGTAATTTGCAAATTGAGGCATTGAGCAGAGCCTTGATTGTTGTGAGACGAGCGTCGATTGAGCCCCTAAGTTAAAGAGTGTTAGATTCCTAGAAAAACATGATGGCAACAGCTGCAGACATTATGGACATAATCAAAATGACCGCCAAAGAGGCCACGCAGGCCCTGCCTGTGGGGGATGTTCTAGAAGGTGCAGGGATTGTGGCACGAATCCCGAAATCATCGTGCACTCCAAGACCCATGAAGGACAAACAAGCAATGGTCCTTGTACGTGTGTCCCCGCAAAACCCATTGTGCACCAAGCTAATAATGAAGGACGAGGGGAAAGTTTTCACCATCATGACCGATGAAGAAGAAGAATACTTGGAGGACCTAATTATCATAGAAGATGAGAATGAAGGCATGGAGGAGGAAACTCAGCCTGCGCACCCCCCAATAAAGTTGCCTGCCTATGTCCCCCAATGGAAAGGAAAGGCTAGAGTTCCCAAGGACTTTGATGAGACAAAGAGCTCGCCCTAGACCCCGTTCCTCCCAAACAACATTATCTTTGAAGGCACGTACCTGGGATAGGTGTCGAGCCTAAAATTCAAAGATTGGGACCTTGCTAACCACGATAAGTTCCCTCACCTTGACACCAGGCACCTCATGTGGCCCAGGCAGAACACCGCGGCGGGGGTTATAGAACTAGAGCCACGAAAGTGGTTGCGTGGAGTGGAGAAGGTTGGGCTACTGAACCTACTCTGGGTGTTGCATTTCCACCGTACCCCAATAACCATTTTCGTCATCAAGAAGCTGCTCTGCCTGGTGCATGATCGGCGTTTGTGGCTGGAGGAGCCCATCCCCATCATGGAAAACTTGATTCACCGTATCTTCTAGCTCCCATGCAAAGGAAAGGACCGTGCAATCATATCGGAAGGGAAAAGCAGTGACTTGGCCGTCGCTGAGGCCATGAAGAAAAATTACAAGCTGGAAAAGAAGAAGAGGGGCTATGCCATCTCCAGCATCAAGGACAAAGCAGTACGCGTGGCGACCCAAATCCTGGATGGTAAGGTTATGTGCAAGTGTCGCGCAGACGAAGTACCTGTGTCGGTGGTTGCACTAGCTGAGTAGTGCATGATGGGGGTCTAGTTTAACTAGCCCGAGTTCCTTTGTAAATAATTTTTAGAGAATTTCCACGAAGCCCAGGAACAAGGCAAAACGTTCCACTATGCATGGCTTCTGCTCTCCATAGTGCTCGTGGCATGGGAATTACCGAAGGATAGTCAATTCCCTAATTGACAAGGACTTAGCGGAGGCCGCGAAGTACGCTTTGCTCTAGGCCATAAAGAATGCCACTAGGATCTGCGACAGCAAAATATTCTGGGTGTTCATGCAGATGAACCTCAGAATGGGGATCAACTGCAACCCGTAGTTTTCACCCACTGTCTATAACAGTATTCAGAGTTTCGTGGAACTCAAAGTGGAGGAAGCTACCCTTTGTAGGCATCGACGATATTATCTTTAACATCCTAAAGACATGGCCACCAGAGTGGCGTGCCCCAGACTTCGGAGAGATAGAAAAGACGGCGGCACAGAGGAAGAAAGATGACGCCAAGTTGCGCATCGCACACTTGCTAGAAAAGAAAAGGGAGGAAGCAACGGTAGCAGAAGTACGGACGGCGCGGTACACTTCACAGAAAGAAACTGAACAGGAAAAGGCCCCAGGAATAGCAGTAGCACTGGAGGCAGCCACGAAGGTGGGTGAGGGACAAACGACGACTTCGCGAGGGTAGGAAGCAGAGGAAGCAGAGACACAAGAGGGAGGCGCGGACCCCCAAACCGCATCAACGCAGTTGAAGCGCCAGCAGCCAACAGAACGGGCAGGGTCACATAAGAAGTTCAAGGCATAGAAGTTGTCTATTGACCTGATCACCCTAACCAAGGGTGATCTGCACGACATCGGTGAGACAGTGCACAATGTCACCTCTGAGGCTCTACAAGATTTCATGCAGGAGAACCAGATTATGTTGGGGGCCCTCAGAGCACAGTTGCAGGAATTACAAGTGAACCCTCCTCAAGTTAGTACCCTTTAAACCAGCCTTGCAGTCAGAATAACACCAGCAAAACAGATGTTGTATGCGCGGATGTCAAATACCATAATGCTGCCAGAAGGGGCACTCATGACAACAAATGAGGCCGACAGGCCTACCATGAGCGCACTGAAGGGTCTTGGTATTCATATGGATGCACTCCCACGTGAGACCTTATATGTTTTGTAGGATGGAATAACTGCAGAGTTGCGAGCTAGGGAGAGCCGCGCACTACAAGTGCTTAACGAACAGAAAATCAATATGGAACAATTAAGTTTGTAGCGCGATGAATTGGTGTCAGAGAATCAATAGTTGGTGAAGGTAATAGATGAAGCCTGCCAAAGCGTCCCAAAGCTAGCCATCCCAACGGACATAACAACAGAGGTGTGCATCCACATGTTAGCAGCAGGGGTACATGTGGCGCGGGAAGAAATGACAAAGGTTCAGCTGGAGCTAAACCTTTATATCACCGAGCTGTGGTTAAAGGCGCATCTGTCCACCCCTTCGAAGGTCAGAGAGTAGCATGCTAGCACTATCACAGTGGGTCTGGAGGAAATTGGCAGTGTAGTGCAAGACTGCACTAGTATGTTGGAAGAATCACTTGAGGTCCTCACAAATTTGCAGGAGGACCCCAACATCCAGCACTTAGAGACAAAGGCGCAAGAAAGCCAACAGCAGTATGACAGCGTCCAAGGAACTGTGTAGACGGTGGTCCTCACTAAGAGGCTCACATGGATGCAAGAGGCTAAAGCACTGAAGGAGCAGGTGGATGCAACATGACACAAAGAAGTAGTCCCGAAGGCGTGTGTTCAGCCTTCGATCGACGAGGCCTTCACCATCACAGCTGAAATAGAAGGCAAGCTCGCACACATGCAGGGGATGCGCGTATTGATGCAGAGAAGCACTCCTAACACATAGGTCTCGGAGCAATGTATGCAGTAGATTAAGCAAGCAACAACTCAGTGCGCTACCGACCTTGCAGTAGTTCAGACCTAGTTGCAGGGACTCCGCACAAAGATCTTTGCGTCGACAGAGTGACTCGAGAGCGAGTCACGATGTTTGTGTTGGGGGCCTACTAGGCATGGAATCTCCCCAAGGCATGTTTTGGGGCTTAAAGCCCAAGTTTTGACCAAATCTTGTTGTAAAAGCTCCGCGAATTGCGGGCGCAGGGCGCAAAAGTATGATAGAGTCACAGGGTTGTCCATTCTAGTTTTGTAATGTAATGTTGGCTGGATAGACCTACCCATGGTTCGTAGACCATGGGATTGTATAAATATTGTGAGGCTCTAAGTGTAGAAGATAACTAATAACGAAGAACGAAGATGAAAGGATGAGAAGTCTAAGTGATTGAGTCAAAGTGTAAAGTGTGTTTGTGGGTCGTAGAGTAGGAGAAGGCTCTATAACTGTGTGCGCAGAGGCCTAGTAGTCCGCAGCTGAGTGTGCAGGACAGATCAAGTCTGTAATCATTGGAAGAATCAATAAAGATAATTTTTGCTATAAGTTTGTGTATCTTTCTCTGCTTTAATGCATGATTGAATATAATTTACAAGTATATTGTTTATTTACTGTGCGAACCTGTATGAATGTTTTATATTATTAGGTATAACTTAAGACATTTAAGTAGGCGAAGGTGCTTAATTGATACTAAAAGATAAATAAGATCTCGGGTAATAGTGCCAAACGCGGCACGACCCCCTAGTTAGGGCTGCATGAAGGCGGGGTATCAGACCACGAGGAATGGAAGGTGCGCAAAACCACCTACACGCAGGGACAAAAAGTGGACCAGTCGAGCTCATGAGACATCTCCAGGGTATGGAAACTTGGTTGTAGCACCTTCCCATACTACTTCGGGTGAGACCTCAGTCCGCGCTCCGCGGACTGTTGCCTAAAGGGCCAGTAGTACAGGGATTTGTTTGGCTAATTAACTCTGAACCTGGGTTAGGCCCCAACAAGCCAACAATATGTTTCATGGTTAAGAAAATGCATGTTTTCATAAAAATTTGTAGATTCAAATCTAAATTAAGGTAAATTATACCTTCACACACAAAGAATTGAATTAATTAATAATGTTTGAATAAAATACTTCTAAATAAAATAATTGATTTACAAAATGAATAATTTCAGAGAAGTGGTTCAGTTATGTGCGTGTGTGTGTGTGTGTCTATATATATATATGAATGACTTAAATAATATGCATGATAAAAGAATTTTTATATATGTGAATAATCTAATGATATATAAGAGATAAATTACAATTCAAAATATGTTATTATTTTATGAGAATAATGGAGGATTATTTATGATTGATAAAGTCTAGGTTGTATCAAGAATGTAAATGAAATGATTGTATACAAGATATTTTAAAGGAAAGGTTCAAATTTGATGGGGGGCATGGTATGTAGATCTATGTCAATCAAGTTGTCAAATCACTATGGATATGAGGTCTTTTGCTCCACAACATGGGGGGTGCCTATCTTAATTTCGTGTCTTGTTATGCCAGGACCTTAAAATTAGATTGTTGTTGTCATTGTAGTATTATATGAAACTATTTGATAATGAGCTACAACTAGTCACATCCATAATGTGCAAGAAAAATGATAATGCATCATGATGAATGGGAATGGCAATATAATAAGTTACAATTCTAATAATTATAGTATTTTCGAGACTAAAGTATAGAGGTAAAACATTGAAGGAATCTTGCATTTGATGAAGTGGGATGAGATAAGGGTAGGAAGGACATTGGGATGAACTAATGAATGTTTGCGAGTGATTGACCGAAGAATTTTTTTTAGTTTTGATGGTGATTATCATTTGAATTTAGTATGCTTTAGAGATAGTAAATTATGAAAGGAAAAGGTGTTCAAACAAGCTCAATTTCAGATAGAAAGACCATTGACATCGATACTTATGGAAAAATATTGAGCCTTAGCAAAAAGGCATTAAATCAATTCAATATAATATAACACTAACCTAGATGCATTTTAATCTTGAATTTATCAAGCATAAGAAACATTAAGAAATAAAAAATAATATATATATATATGACAAAAGAAGGGAGAAGTCAAGCATATTCAATATCCATGTCGTTAGGCATGTGTTATGCATTGGGTATTAGGTTGACTATGTATTAATTCAGCCAAACATGAGAAATATTTTTCAATTTAACAAAGTATAGCTTTAAAAATTATTTTTCTATTTTCTGCAATTTATTTTATTGACATTTATCTCTCATGGGATTGGTTGTCAATTTGGACATGTTATTGGCCCATTCCTTAATTAACGAGCCAAGAGTACATGGATAACATTAGATTGGTGGTTTATTTTTCATACATTTTAGTTCTAAATAACCTCTGCGAATAGAGTTTGTAAGAAAAGAATCGTATGCACATCAACACATTTGTTACTATTATATTTCAACTCCAGTGTCGATGATTAATCTCATATGCACCATCCTATGTGGAATTTATTTTATTCTATTCTAGACAATGGGGGCATTGAATACTGACTTGATTTTGTAATTGACCATTAATGTCTTTTCAAGACTTGTCTTTTCATCAATCTCCTAGATAGCAAATTGGTTTATTTTCCAAGGCCAGCGATGGGGTCATTTTGCAGGTGGTGTACTCTTGGTTTGATCACTGGTTTGTGCATGTTGTATTTGTGGCGATTACATATTAAAATACACATTTGTTTTGACATGGTGATATGTTGTTATGATTTTCAGACATCTCACTCCTTATTGAATGTCGTTTTTTCATCTTGATGTACATTTTTTCTTTTTACATATGCTTGATGGAGTTTAACTGGGATACAATATATTTTTAATGTAAATTATTTCTCCAATTATCATTAAATATCAATGGTAAATATTAATTAATTGATTCAGAAGGAGCCAATTTCTAGTGGGAATATGTAGGTTCATAGGGATAATGTGCAACTCAAGAAGATCATGTTGTTAGTGGGGAGTAAGGGTACTTCTACGGTTGACAAGAAGGAACCCTTGGATGGCCTGAAAGAATTTTAGGAGAAAAAAAAGTAGGAGGCTTCTCATGGTGCAAATGCTATCAAGACAGGCGTAGCTCATTCTATAGGGTATGTTGGAGTGGTGAATGCCAGTAGTTGGGCTAGTGTCACCAATAGTGATTATGATGAGGAGATATCTCCTAGTGATGGAAGTACATCGCTAAGAGGGAGTGTTTATTTATGTAGGTTTGGAGGTACAACACAATCTTGGGTAATGGGTTTGTGTGATTTTGCATCAAAACATCACTTTATGGGAAATATACCCAAGCAACGTGTTATCACCCTAAAATCTTTGTCTCTAAGATTTGGAAAGTTTTCCTTGTTTCTATTCATAGTCTTATAGGATTAGAGTCTCAATAGTGTCATTATCATTTAAAAACCCTCTTTTTAGTCATGGTGTTAAAGGGTCTTTAGGTCATTTCATGCTTTAAGGGTTAGGTCAAAAGGTTAGAAGTCTTTTAAGGTCATATCTCTTTTCCAAATAAAGTTTCACAGCCTCATTC
Organism: Pinus taeda; assembly: GCA_000404065.3. NCBI lineage: Eukaryota > Viridiplantae > Streptophyta > Pinopsida > Pinales > Pinaceae > Pinus > Pinus taeda. Next base: position 104,937 of record APFE030982128.1, read on the forward strand.
CATGTTCTAGAAGCATTATCAGGTGTTTAGAAGTCATGTCTCACATAATTTTGGAGAAATTTTGAAACTAGCTACGAAATCACTCAACTAGGAGTTTTCATAGCGCGCTACAAAATCCCTGAAAAACCCTGTTTCAGCATTAAAAACTCTGATTTCTGTGTTTACTAGTCAACTTCCAGAAGGGGTCCTGAGCAGCTGAGAACTCAAGTTTGAAAATTGAAAGAGGCGTTGCTTCCTAATATACCAAAATACAAAAACCTCTTTCAGTTTCTTCAAATTCGTTCTGAGGTGGGAGGAATTTATGGTTAAACTTGCGCTACGAAACTGTTGAAAGTCAAGCTTGTTTTTCTAGTTTTAGAAGTCTTTTTGAAGATCAGTTTCTATTCACCTGAAAAGGTATTTTGGAATTATGAAGGAGGTTTCACTTCATAAACTCTCCAGCTACAATAACCTATCTCACTTTCTTCATAAGTGTTTTCAGTTGGGAGATAATAAGATTTCTTTGAAACCAAAAATTCAGAGAACGGATTTTTCCTGTTTGACACGTGTTTTTCAAGGATAGATGCTGGACAGTGGGAGAAGTTTTTTAAAAAACCAAGAGATTTTTTTGTTCTAGACAGCATGGAATATAAAAACCTCCTTCAGTTTCGTAAAATGTGTCATGGATAAGGAGATAAAGGCTCTGTCCCACGTGCCAACTTTCAAGGATCCTAAACCTAAAAACAAGGAAACATGTTCCCTAATTTCTAGGGTTTGTCATCAGCAATCAGGTGACAACGTGGGAGGCTTCATCAAATTCGACTTCAGGAGTTTTCAGCTGTCAAATAATGCATTTAATGTTTAGTTAAGGTGGTTTAATCATAATAAGGAGTTACACTCCTAGTTTTATTAGGTCTCTAGGACTGCTAGTTAGCTGTCAAATGCATTTAAAAGTTTGTTTTATGGTTAGAATAGGTGTCACTGATGGAAAATTAGAATTCCCCTCATGCTGGAGGAGGAATCTAAGTCATGTAATGAACTCTATATATTGGAGAAGATGTAATGCACAAAAGGTTGGAATTTTTTGTAAAGAACTCTCATATGGTGCTTTTGTGTAAGACTTTGTTTTAAGTAATACAGTATTTGGCTTTGCTTCTCAGGATTCAGAAGGAATTCAATGTTCAAAATGTCTTATGGTTCTCCTCTTCTCATTACTTACAGTGGTATGAATGTATGATTACTAAGAATTCATTGGTTATTCTCTAACTTCCTTCATACATTTGTAGATTGTGTTTTCCTTTATGCTACTGATGTACTCTCCATATGTTGAATTCTAGATGCCCTGACTTCCATGTAAAGCTAATTTTATTGTCATACTGAAGCATTTCTTGACTCCATAATCCCAATGGATGTTTATTGATTGTGTTCAAACATTCATATTTCTTCACTTGTTTCATAGAGTTAGCCATCTAATTCATTATCAAAATATTTAACCTAGTGAGAGAGCCCTGTCAGTTTGAGGAGGCTAAGCCTCAGCCAAAAGTTGGTTTGAAATAGTTACTCAAGGTCTACCTGATCAGTAGCCTATCAGGGCTAGGTTTTATGATAATAACTACTTCGAGTGAGACCTCAGTCTACGCTCCTCAGACTATTGCCGAAAGGGCCAGTAGTACAGGGATTTGTTTGGCTAATTAACTTCGAACCTAGGTCAAGCCCCAACAAGCCAACACCTCTTTTCACATAAAATAATTTTAATCCAAGTCTTTAATGATTTCAAATAAATACCTCACGTTCCCTTAAAGAGCTTATGTTCCGCTTCACTATAGCTAATATTTCTATCGATCATGAATTCAATCACAAAACTTCCAAGTTTGTGATCAATCCAATGATCCATGGCCTACGTGATATTTCTTCCTAATTATTCCAGTCGTCACACCAGCTCCAAAGTCCATGCTATAGGGTCATCAAGCCTCCACGTCCCTTGACTATGTTAGGTCCCAATTATACTAGTGATTACGCCATTACTATTGTATTTATATCCCTTATTAATATTGTTGAGCCCCTATTGTCCCCATATTTTTATTACTGTGCCCCATAAAATCCCTCTATTGTTATTTTTGTGGCTTTATA
>APFE030982134.1:0-25895 GCA_000404065.3 Pinus taeda
CGACAGTTCGACTATGCTACTTTTTGCAAAAGAGAACTAAAACGACGCACAATACATAAAAAACATTTATAGTTCTTTGCACTAAGGAGGCAGAATAATGCAAGAGAAGGGGGTTTTCATAGAAGTACACTGATTACAGACAGCAAAACTCTTGAATAAGACTGAAAACAGTGAGAAAAATCCTCAGTCGGAGGGTAAATTTAATCCTCCCTGACCATCGCACCTGTTACACAGTGAACTCAGTATGTAGCACACCTACTGCACTCGGGAAGTACGATGCATACAGGCTGCCTTGAAGGCAGGGTGCGATCGTGGCAGTGCGAGACTTTGAACGAGATTTCACTCACAGTTTGCAATCTAGTTCAGGTGTTTAGGCTGAATAAGTAAAGTTCAGTGTATGTAAAACACATGGGTGATCTAAGAGGTTACTAGAGCCAGCACTTAGGGCAATTAGATTGCTTGCAGATCTATTGTTTAATTCATAAACAAAACACAGAGATTGACTGAATCAGCATTGATTTACTTTGCATTTGTATGACAAATGCAATTCGAAGGCTAGCTGGCTTGACTTCAGGCTCTATCTGTATGTTTATAAAATAAACAAGGATAGATAATCTAACAAGTAATCTAGTCGCTCCCCAGTGGAGTCACCATTTTGTTATACGGGAACAGTGTCCACTCGAATGCTACTATTCCCACTAAGATGGGTGGCTATCTTAGAAACAAATAATCAAAGTCTACTATTGTTTCCTTTTATGAAAAGAGATGAGAGGAGAACCAAGAGGGCTAACCTGAGTCTTGCGCTTGATTTCCTCTCCTTCTTGATAGAGTTTCACCACTTCTTCTTTGTCTGCCCAGCTTCAAAATAACCCGTGGAATCACAGAAACATACTACTATGCAAGAAACAAGGATTTGAATTCATAAATAATGTAGGATTATATGTGCATTAACCATATACATGCATATATAAACAAGTACACAAGAATATGGAAGGAAACAAGAATAGCTTTATTCAGATGAAAAGTAGCAAGAAGATTACAACCATGTGCTCTGACCCAGCATCATCCTCCATCTAAGAAGCCCTTCTTCACCTCAAGCAAAGCTAGATCACCCAACACTGTGAATGTACACCAGAATACCAACAACACTTCTCTATAATATACAAAATTCCAGCCTCTGGATCTCTCTGTGATGAGGGATCCATATATAGATGATTACAGAGAGGTGAGTCATCTTCTGGGATCTTGATTAGTATCTTCTCTTTGATAGTTCCAGCTTCCACTTGGAGAATGATGATCTCTTACTCATCCCTGGTTGAAAATAGAGAGGCAAGTGTCAGAGGGGAAGCTTCTAGAAGATTCCATGATCTTCCACCTCGCATTTTTGTCCCTGCCGTTTGTCCATTCCCGACCATCGTACCCTACAAAGGAGCAAATCAATATGCATCGCACCTTGTACATTGGGAAGGTGATATGCATCGCACCCTCTGCATTGAGCTTTCAGTATGGTTTAGTTTTGACCATTCATGAGCAGTTTTCAGTGGAGAACTTCTGGGAGATGATGTAATCAGTTGACCTTGTTCCTTTAGGTAGTGAAGCAACACTTTTAGGGACTTAGGAGCCCTCAGTTTATGGACATTTATGATTGGGGTTGAAGTGCCCAAAAATGTCTATAATAGGCACCCGCCTATAGAGTTCAGGCAGAAATGTGGCCTCCTGACCAAGGCACTGGGATGGCACAGACAAGCTTTCATGAGCACAGATGAGGGCGAGGTGGAGGAGGAACTAGTAGAGGTTAGGGACAGTTGATCTGTTACAATTATCAAGGACGAGGACACTATGCCCACGAATGCACTAACCCAACACATCTGTGATGCAAATATTGCGCTCAGTTTGATCATGAGACAGAGGACTGTCCTACATTGATAGCAAGGATACGTGACAAAAGGGTGCTACCACCACAATCGACTCAGACCCTGCTGATGATGAGTGTTGAGCCTCGTGAAGAAGATCTGAATGTGAATATAGTGCTCCCAAGTGGAATTGCAATGGGCGACGATAAGGCGAAACAACCTGAAGATAGCATGTGGATTCACAAAGCTCCAAAGAAGGAGGCTGAATTTGATTTGGAGCATGCACGCAAAACGATCATGGAAGCAAAGAAGCACTTTGCTGAGGCCTCTACCTTAGGGACTCAGGATAAATCTATTCAGGAAATGGACCCTTCTATGCTGACGACATTTTTAGAGACTTGTGTGAAGTTGCTGCATGATAGCAAGGCTATGAAGGGGTTGCAAGAACTTATAAATAGATGTGCTGGAAACACTCCAGGCAAACCGTGCGTGGTACGGAAGATTGGTAAGCATAAGGCAAGGATATGGCGTGAGATGAGACTCACCATGCAGATAGGAGAATATGAAATGGATCAAGTCATTTTTGATATGGGGTGAGACACAAACGTTTTGACAAAGTAGACTTGGGAGCGAACGGGGAGACCCACAATGCAGTGGTCTCTGATTCAGTTAAGAATGGAAAATCAGTAGAAGATCATCTCCATGGGATGGCTACAAGGAGTAACTGTAGATATTGAAGGCGTGAGCGCATTGGCTGATTTTGAAGTAATAGAAATTGTAGATGACAGTAGCCCCTACCTTGCACTCCTTGGCATTGATTGGGCTACTGACATGAATGGGGTAATCAACCTAAAGAAGTGAAAGATGATATTTGAAAAGAAATTTCTTCACACGATAGTACCCCTAGCTCCTGCAGAAGGATCGTGCTATACTGAACTAGTCCATGAGTATGAAAGTGATGATGATTTGGATTGCATATATAAGATAACAACGCAAGACCAATATTGGGTGAACCTAACCGTGGATGGACGAATTACATGGGATTGAGAGAGATCCTACACCTCAGACTCGAACAAAGAATTAGAGCGCTGGCAGAATCACCTACATGAAGTAACTACGCTAAGCTGTAACATGATGACCTGGTTGCTACACTGTGTGTTGTCAGAGGTGAGGGATCTGCCCACTTATGATAGCTTGAATGATGTGGATGTTTTTTTGGATGCATTTGAGAGGGAAGTACTAGAGAAGCAACGCTTCTAGGCTTTGGACTGGGCACTACACGCTACACCTGCGAGATGGTGGGGTATGCACAACGGTAGTTTTGATGATTGGCATGAGTATAGCAGGATGATGAGAACACGCTTTGGGAAGATGAAGGTACGAGTGATGTACAAGTATGATGGGAAGGATGATCCGCTTGAACACTTGGCCAAATGGGCTAGGGCCTATGGAGTGAAGCCCCAACCTAAATGGGTGCACTTGTTTTGTGACACCCTGGATGTCATCCCAATGAACTGGTACTTGGAGACAGAGCTCCACCATGGCACAAGAGAATGCGATATCTTGCGCAAAGGGTTCATAATGATGTTTAGCTTCAAAGATGGGTTTGATTGTATTAACGAAGCGATACAAGAAGTTAAAGTAGCGATATTTAGGATACCGCATGATTCTTTGGATCTGATTAAACCCGATTGGACTACTCAGTTGAGCCACGCGATGGAATGCTATAATGTGATTGTTGAAGAAGAAGATGAGGGCCCCCGAAAGATTAACATCCCTAAAACCGAGGGTCACCGTGAGTTCAAGCGACTATTGAAAACTAAACAGATAAATATTAGCATGGAGGTGGAGCCCGAATTCGCGAAGATTGGAGATTACTAGGATCACGCGATGGTAGATAAGGTCGCTAAATTGCACCATGAATACCAGAATTTGTTCCCTACCAAGTTTACAGAGTTAAAGGGGATAATAGGAGACTCGGGCATTATGAAAATCACGTTAAAACCCGATGTGAAGCCGGTTAAGAAAAGATCTTACCGTCTCAATCTGAAGTATGAGGAGAAGGTCCACTTAGAGTTAGATAAGATGCTCGCGGCTAGCATCATTGAGCACGTAGAAGAAAATGATTGGGTGAGCCCAATGGTGGTACAGGAAAAGAAGTAGAATGATGAAATAAGGATATGCATAGATCTCGGGAGGTTGAATGATGCTTGCATGCATGATCCTTTCTCGACTCCATTCACTGATGAGGTATTGGATAATGTAGGTGGCCAAGAAGCATACTCCTTCACTGATGGGTTCTCTAGGTACCATCATATCAAAATCACACCTAAAGATAGAAGTAAGATGACCTTCGTGACTAAATGGGGATGTTTTCAGTACACTGTAATGCCTTTCGGATTAAAGAATCTACTTGTGATTTTTTCACATGTAGGCATTGCTGCATTCAAAGACTTCATTCATAAGTTTTTGGAGGTGTACTTTGATGATTGGACTGTGTTCGGGTTGCTAAAACACCATGTGGAAAGTTTGCACTTAATGCTAGATACGTGTCGAAGGTACTAGATTGTGCTCAATCTAAAGAAATGTCTATTTTGTGTCCATTTTGGGACTTTGTTGGGTTATGTGGTATGTAGACAAGGATTTATGGTTTTTCCATGAAGATTGCAGTGATAATTAATCTGGAAGAGTCGAGGAGTGTGCAACAACTGTGCACAACCTTGCGACATACTGGGTACTAAAGAAAGTTTATCAAGGGCTATGCCCAGATCACCGCGCCTATGGAGAAGTTGTTGAAAAAGGATGTCACATTCTACTAGAATGAGGATTGTCAGAAAATATTGGATGTGTTGAAGGGGAAAATGGTCACTGCAACAATTTTAGTCTTCCCAGATTGGAAGAAGGAGTTTCATGTGCATGTAGACGTGTCATGTATAGCACTGGGAGTAGTACTTACGGAGAATGGTGAAGGAGAATTGGACCATCCTATAGCATTCACAAGCAGGAGGTTATCCAAACCTAAGAAGAACTATTCGACCATCGAGCGTGAAGGACTAGCCATGGTATATGTGCTCCAGAAGTTTAGACACTATTTGTTGGGTGGACATTTTAAGATGTATACAGATCATTCTGTATTGAAATACCTGGTCAATAAGCCTGTGTTGGGGGGGAGAATCTATAGCTGGCTGTTACTGTTCCAGGAGTATGATTTTGAAGTTATTGTGAAGCCTAGATGACTGAATGTGGGACCAGATCATCTTTCGTGCATCGAAACGGGAGAAGATCACACTAATTTGGAGGAGGGATTTCCTAACGCGTAGCTATTTGTAGTGCACATCGCAGATGGTCACTTTGAAGACATCATACACTTCCTAACGATAGGAACTGCCCCGGAAGACTACACCACCCAATAGAAAAAGGAGCTAGCGGTGTGCGCGATAGACTTTTCTGTCATTACCAGACATCTGCACAAAATGGGGTCTGATGAACTATTGCGACGTTATGTACCAGAGTTTGAGAGAAGCAATATCCTCACAAAGACTCATGGGGGTGCTGTGACAAGGCATTACGTAGGAAGGGAAACCATGTAGAAGATTCTATGCGTAGGGTTGTGGTGCCCAACCCTCCATCATGATTCAAAATCCTACTACACGGCATTCAACATGTGCCAAAGGACTGGTAGGCCATTGTAGAGAGATGATCTGCCTCTGAACCCACAAATGAAATGGGCAATAGATTTTGTGGGGCCCATTCAGCCTCAAGGAAAGAAGACGGGTGTGCGATAGATTATCACCGTGACTAAATATTTGACTCGATGGATGGAGGCACAACCTATGAAGGAGTGCATAGGCACGACCGCTATGAAGTTTCTCTTTGAGTATGTACTAACGTGATTTGGATGTCCAAATATTTTGATGAGTGATTGCGGTATGCACTTTCTAAATGAAACAATCAGCGCGCTAACAGAGGAATTTAAGGTATATCACCATAAAAGCACGCCTTATCATCCACGGGCTAATGGGATGGTGGAAGCATTTAATAAGGTATTGGAGAACACGTTGACCAATGTTTACAACACTTAGTGAAGTGATTGGTACTTGCGCATACCCGTAGTACTATGGGCCTATCGAACAACGTGCAATAATTGGTGTTGAAGCAATAATGCCAATGGAATACATTGTGCCTAGTCTGATCATAGTGGCACTCATGGGTATGATGGATCATGGAGCCTTGGAAGAGAGCCTCGCGCAACTTGCTGAGCTTGAGGAAGAAATGTTTTCGGCTGGATTTCACCAACAAGTCCAAAAGCAGCGCGAAAAATCATGGCATGATCGACACATTAAAATGCGCACCTTTACGGTAAATGATCTAGTTTTTTTATATGACAACAAGTTGGATCAATTTCCAGGAAAATTTAGAATGCACTGGTTAGGGCCCTATGTCATTAAGGATATTACCGATGGTGGAGCAGTTCAATTGGTTAAACTGAATGGATATCCCTTCCCAAGGAAGGTGAACAGTAATCGATTGAAGCCATACATCGATGATCTAGTGAGGTGACTATATGAAGGTAGCATAGTTTTAGCACTCTAGGCAGCTAAAAGGAGGCGTGAGACTATAAAATACACTGCCAGGTTGGGACACTGCATGATTGGGGGATTGCACAAAACAGGGAGATGTCACAGGGTCTGCAATGGTGTGAAGAGAGCCACGCTACCCAAGGAAAAGCCATGCAATAACCGTTAAGGTCACTGTTCATGATTTGACGATGAGAATGCGGCCAAATGGAGTGAGTGGTCAACATTTAAGATGAAATTTATGTGTAATATCCTTGAAAATCTTCCACCAATCTGGCATTAATGAACTAAATTTGGGGTTAATGGTTGGATTTGAATTCAAAATGGCCTATAAATTATACATGCCTTCCTAACGAAAAACACTTGGCATTTTGAGCATTGAGTTGGTGAGCTCTCAGCCATGCATGATCCATGCATTCTTCAAAGAATCTCTTATCTGTCTAATGTTTTATCGATTTCCAGAGTCCAACTGCAATTTCATCCGTGACTTTATCCCAGGATCAGAAGCTATGGATGTCGAAGTAGTGACTGCCGAGGGGGCTGTGCTAGAAGTTGTCATGGAGGCAAAGGGAGCTACTCCGAAAGTTGTAGAGGTACTAGTTTATGTCCCCAAGTCACCATGGATGCCTAGACTGAAGCCTACCCTGACCAAGGAGAGTGAGAAGGATAAGAAGGGAAATCAGGTTGTGACACCCATGCCTGCATCACCTAGAAGAAACCCATAGAAGGACAAGCCCACCACACAAGAAAAGGGAGAAAATATTAACTTGGAGCTAGAGCAGGAAGAGACTGAGGACATCCTGATGAATGATGAGGATTTGGGGGTGGAAGTGGAGGACATTGAAGTCGAGGGTTTTGATCCTATCACTAAGTTGCTTGAATAGGTCCCTCCGTGCAAGGGCAAGACCAAGGTGCCAAAGGACATTGATGAAAGCAAGGTCACCTTGCACATACCTATGTTAGCAGATGAGATTGTCTTTGAAGGACCATGCTTGGGGTAGCTTCTGCTATTGAAATTGGAACATTGGGACTTAGCTGACACTGAGAAGTTCCCTCACTTGGCGATAGAACAACTAATGCACCGCTTTGTTCATACAACCACTGGCATGACTGCACTGGAACTGCAGAATTGGCTTAGGGGTGTAGACAAAGCATGTTTGCTCAACTTGCTATGGGTGCCGCACTACAATCTCACACTGATTATAGTATTAGTAATCAAGCAGCTACTATGCTTGTTGCACAATGGGTGTCTATGGCTGGAGGAGCCGATACCCATTACCGACAGGTTGATCTATAGGATAACGCGACTACCCTATATCAGGGAAAATACAGCCATGATGTTTGGTGGAAAAGGTGGCGAGAATTTCCTCATGGAGGCCATGAAGGAGAAATTTAAGCTCATGAAGAAGCCATGAGGCTATTCCATCATGAGTATCTGTGATCCTATGGTCAAGGTGGCCACGCAGATTTTGGCAAGGAAATTTATGCGAAAGTGTCATGCAGATGAAGTGCCGGCACCCATCGTCGCTCTAGTGGCCCAATGCACAGAATGAGTCTAGCTTAATTGGGCATGTTATCTCTGCATTGAGTTCCTCGTGAACTATCGTGACGTAGGGGGCTCAGTAAGACCTTCCACTATGCATGGCTCTTGTTATGTATTGTGCTAGTAGCCTGGGAGCTACCCCTAAGTCATTTTAGACCTACCAAAAGCAGTGAAGTACACTTTGCTGTGGGTGACTAAGGATTCTCAGTGGATCAAGGATAGCAAGATCTTTTGGATCTTGATGAAAATGAATATACTTATGGTTGTCAACTGTAAGCTACGATTATTGCCTACTATGTTTGCCAAACTACAGAAGTACGTGGAGTTCAAGGTAGAATTTCAGTGTGTATTGATCAAGGAAAGAGAGGACCCTAAGAAGAAGTGGCATGACTTGCCTTCCTTGGCAATTGACAATGCAATCGATGCAGTCCTTAATCGTTGGGCAGAAGAGTGGCACACTTCATCAAACTTGGTGGTGGGATCGAGCAAGTCCACCATGCAGTGCAAAAGGGATGAGGCCAAGCTCAATATGGCACAGCTAGCAGAGAAGAGGAAGAAGAAGGTCGAGGCTAAGGCCTAGGCAGAGCGTGATGCTGCACAACAGGTGGAAGCATAGATAGGTGGAGTAGAGCGCGGATCTTAAAAAGGTGTGAGGTCACCCTTCCCTAAAACAAAGGAAGTAATAAACGAGAAAATAGAGTAGCATGGAGCAGACTTGCAGACGACATCTTTCCATATCAAGCATCCAAGATAACAGGAAAAAGTTGAGCCACAGAAGAAATCCAAGGCGGGTAAGACGTCACTGGACCCAATCACCCTAACAGAGGGAGATGTGAATGACATTGGAGATACGGTGTAGGATGTCACCGCGGAAGTACTACAATAGTTCGAGTAGCAACAACAACAACTATTGGGGGTCATCAAGACGAGTCCGCATGAGCTTCAGATCTGCACATCACAGACTAGAACAATGTCCACTAGCCTCGCCATTGGTACTTCAGAAGCTGTGGAGATGCTACATGTGAAGGACTCCTGAGCGATAGTGTTGCCGAAGGGGGCACTGACCACACAAAATGAGGTTGACAACCCCACTGTTAACGCCCTCAAGAGAGTAGGGCTGAACTTGGAAGTGCTTGCTCCCAAGGCACTCCACCTACCACAGGATGGGGTGATCGCGGAGCTAAGGGCTCGTGAACAGCGCGCTTTGCAGGTGATCAGTGAGTAGCAAATCAATAATGTACAGATGGCCCTATAGCAAGAATCTGCCATCACTGCTATGAATGATGTAACCGATCAAAACAATCACATAGTTCAGGTTGTAGAGGAAGCATGCCGAATGGTCCCATAGTTGGCCATTCCTGAGGAAGAACCGGTCGAGGTGCACATTTGCAATCTTGTGACGGGGGTGCGTGATGCTTGTAAAAAATTGGACAAGGTTTAGCTGGAGCTAAACCACTAGTTTTCAGAGTTGCAGTTGAAGGTCTAGCCTTCAACTCTACTAGAAGTAAAGGAGCAATGCACAACCGCTATCACAGAGGTGATAGCAGTAGTAGCTAGTGCAGTAGCAGACAGAGCAAGGTTGTTTGAACAATCATTTGAGGTCCTGACTAGTCTGCAAGAATATCCTAATGTACAATGACTGGACACAGAGGTGCGAGAATTGTAGCAGCGCTATGACGAGGTGAAAGGAACAACACGCACTATTGCCCTCACATAGAGACTTGCGAAACTGTAAGAGGCCAAAACAATGAAGGAGCAGGTAGATGCAGCTCAACACAAAGAGGCAGTGTTGAAGGCGTGCTTGAAGCCTTGGTTGGACAAGGCCTATTCGGTCATGGCCTCCATTGAAGACAAGCTTGCTCTCCTACATGCTACTCAGCAGAAGCTTCAGGCTCACAGTTCAGGACCAGTGACAGAGCAGTTGGTTGAAGAAGTGAAGCAGGTGGCCACGCAGTTCACCGCTGAAGTGGCAGTCATAAAGGTCGAGCTGGGAGGTCTTTATGCCAAGATCTCCACACCCATAGAGTGACTCGAGGGCAAGTCACCATGTTTGTGTTGGGGGCTTGTTGGGAACGGGTTCCCCCAAGAGTACTTTTAGGGCTAAGAGCCCATGTTTTGGGATAATTTTGTAATAAATTTGTAAATTCTCTACCTTTTATGGTCGTGGAGCACGAAGGTGTCAAGAGTCATAAAGGGTTGTCTGCCCTTATTTTGTAAAGTGTCAAGTCAGCTATAAAGATCTACCCATGGTTCGCAGACCATGGGATTGTATAAAAAGGAGCAAAGTAAGTAAGCTCTAGTTAGCTTTGGAGGTTTTTGGGTAGTCAGTTCTAAGTGTTCTCAGGTTTTAGCGTAGGTAGAGGCTTTGCAGCTGAGTGCACAGAGGACTAGGGTGGAAGTCCGCAGCTGAGTGTGCGAACCCTTGCAGCTATGTGTGCAGGGTGGATAGAGTCTATATTAAATTGGAAGATATCGATAAAGAGAAGTATTCTGCAATCACTGTGTATTTAAGTCTCTGTTAATGCATCTGATTATATTACAATCTGGGCTTATATTACAATGCTTATTTGATGTGTGAATTTATGTGATTATATTTGTTAATTGAACACAAGTAAGAATATCAGTTTACATGACGATAACTGTAATTGATTGGTAGAATAAGTAGAACACTTCAGATAACTCAAGAACCTATAAAATACATCGTCATAGCAACACGAAAGTACCTAAACCACTGGTTAGGTCTGCGTGAAGGTCAACTGTATGCATTCACGGAGGTACTAAAGGGCAGGATAAAAGATAGAATGATAACCCCTAAATGTTAGCCACCTATGCGAAGGTAGGAGCAGGAGGTATAAACCGACATAAAAATCATCTCACGGTGTAGAAACGTGGTTCCAACATCCCCCCATACTTCTTCGGGTGAGACTTCAGTCCACGCTCTGCGGGCTGATGTCGAAAGGGTCAGTAGTGTAGGGATTTGTTTGGCTGACAAACATTGAACCTGGGTCAGGGCCCACTAAGCCAACAATTGGTCACCTTGTTGCTAGTTGTTAGTGTTAGGTTGGTTCCCCTAGGTTTCACTAGGTTGGTTACCTTGGTTACCCTGGTTACCCTTCTTACCCTTTCCCTTATTCTTTTTCTTCAAATTCTAGGGATTGGTATCACTCTGCTGTGTAAACACCTGGCCTTGAGGGGGCAGTGGCTGCTGGGGCTGAGGATGCATGGGATGTTGCAGTGCTAATGCTTGAGGGGCTGGAGTGCCAGGCTGTGCATAAGAAGGAGCAACAGTTTGGTAGATGGGTTGGGGTCTTGGAAACATGTTTCTAGTAGGAGGGGCATAAATGTTGGAGGAACTAGTTCCCCCCTATGGATAGCCATAACTCTGTTGAGAATATGGCGCAGAGTGTGAAAGGGATGCAACAATACCGTGGGTGGCGTGAGATTATCCCGGTGCATTGGCACTTCCAGGACAAGGGAGGTCTAGAATTACAGTATAGAAATAACCAGATTGAGCATAAATCAGACCATATCTCAAAGTGGTCTGGAGAGCTTCTTCCTTAGTCCGAGGAAAATGGGACACGGTGTATTTCTCAATGGGTGATAAAAGGTTCTTGATAAACCAATCTAGATAAACACTTTCTTTGAAAGGCGGGGCACAACATGTGCTCCTCCTTTGATGCCACTCTTGGACATGGTCAGAAAGGCAAGTGGCAGAGGACTGACAGAATGTGGTTAATAGCTCCATGCTAGTGTCATATCAAAGAGGTAACTGGAAATATGATAAGAATGCTTTAGCAAGTGTCACAAAAATGGAATGAGAGGTGGAGGGTTGGTCTACATACCATTTTGCAGCATCTCTAGTGAGTGTGCATTGGAAGATCCTGTTAGTGTCAGTCAGTTCATCCTATCACAAGTGAACAAATATGCTCTTACAAGGTGTTGTTAAGGTGTCAAGTCAAATTATTGTCATTTTAGTGAATCTTCAAATAAAAATTTGGTCACTGGTTGTTGTGTCTAGGTCACTGCTGCTCCCTTCACTTACTCATGGTCTTCATCACTCATCATGGTCATTGTCTTCTTCGAGGTATCATATCTTCATTGAAGTGTCTTGGGTCATGAAATGGTTAAATTCCTCATTTTAGGCCATGGTCTACAGTTTCACTCCATGTGTCATCATGATACCATATGTCAAAACAAAAACATGTACATCATGTGATTCAGTGGGTAAAGGGAGTTAGCAGCTTAGGGAAAGCAAAATAAAGCTAAAGGTAATTTTTTATTTCCAATAAGATAATGTTGCAGTACACTACCTTGCCTCATCATTTCTCATAGGGACATGTTTGCTTCAAAATATAGTTTTGACCAAATGGAGAGGAATTTTACAAAAGTAAAAGAGGTTTTTGTCCATTATAGTCCAAGGAAAAAAAAACCTCCTTCATTTATGCACAGGTGTTATGATTTGAAAGCAATACCCAAAATACAATTGCTATGAGAGAGTTGTTGTACTTCTGGATAGCTTGACTTCAAGACAGTTTTTCAGGGGTTTGCAGCAGGGTTTGGTAGTGCTTAAGGACTCTGTTGTGTAGAAGACATCCTAATATTTCCAACGGTACCTTCATCTTGCGATTTGGATTAGTGGATGGCATCCAAAAGTGATCTGTAAGTTGGTGTTGCGCTCTTGTCAGAGAAACCTTGAGTTTTTGGAGTGACCTTGGGAAAATCATTTTTCTCCCTCATGGATTGTCCAAATTACATGCTTGAGGTGTCCATATTATAGAAAACTTCAAGATATTTCCAACAAGATATCAAGATCTCAATTGGGAGTAGTCTAGGGCCTCCAAACGTGGTTTGAAATACCGACATTGCGCTCAGAGCAGAGGCGTTGCACTTAGGAACACTGCGCTGCACTTGTGCGAGAGTACCTCAAATTTTCCTGAAACTCACCCAAATTCAATTTTTAAGCTTTCTCACCTACTTTATTGAAATATTAAGCTTAGCTACAAGTAAGTACACCATCTTACTTACCTTTTTGTTTTGCAAAATAAATCCAAGCCAAAGATTTCTTCAATTAGTGTTTCTAATGAATTTCTCATTAAAATGATAGGGTTGATGATTGTCATTTGGTTTTCTTGATTTTAAACATGTAAAATCCTATCCTACACCTCTACACATGTTTAATATGCTATATGAACCGTTGAACCAACCTCAGAACATAAAATTACTGCACTAAAATTGAAACCCTAGTGCGTTGCTATGGGTTTTGGGCACTTTCCCTAAAAACTTTGTTTTTCCCTTTCACAAGTACATTGTCCCTTCATTTCACTTCCTTTCTATTTTAATCAGTTGTTCATAGTCTATATCCACCTATTTCAAATTCCCTTTGCCATTTTTTTCACTCCACCTACCCATCATTTCATTTTTCACTCATCCCTCACTATTGTTTCCCTTTCCTATCATGTAGGGTTTTAAAAATGAAATGAGATTACTTCAGCAAACCATCAACAAGACACATCAGCACCACCTATGGAAGTGGGGTCCTCTATTAAAATAGTGGATATGACTCAGCTACCCAAACCTAAGGTGACTAAAGTGTATAAGAAAGGACAGAGGCTAGTGTTTTCTTCTCATATAGAGAAAGGGGCCAAGCCTTCTTCATCAACAAAGCAGGAACCGACAGCAAAAGAGAAAGACACAGTTGAGCATGACTTTGAAATGGTTGATTCAAAGGCTAAGGATCAAAATTCAAACATGCAACATATAATTAGGGATAAGGACTATCAAATCAAGGAGTTAGTAATCAATTTGGAAAGAGAAAAAAATGTCATATCATTCCTTGAACAGGAAAATAGTCAGCTCAAAGCAAAGGAGTTGATCCTAGAAAAGGAAAAAGCCAAGTTATTGCAACATGTTGGAAAAGGTAACGAGATCATGGAATAAAGTGAGCCTGAAGCATCAAAGGGGAAAGGAAAGAGCAAACGACCAAGAACAAGAGGCCTCAATAAAGCTTTGCAAGAAGAGCAAGAACAAACACTGTTGAATGAGGACCTTGACCTAGAGGATAGGATTGCCCTTGAGGTTAATCAAGATAAGTAAATATTGGATAAATAGGGTAAATAAACACTTGGAGAATCTCCTTGAGAAGGAAAACATGAATAATTAGTTGCTCAGACACATGGCGCACCACTACCAAGCTCAAAACATGATCGCAAATGATAAAGTAAAGCAACTTGAAAATAAGCTCAAGGAGGCCAAAACATACCAAAAGGATGAGGGAAACTTGGAGATGCTTTCTAAAGCATCTATGAAGGTTTAAAAAACATATTTTTACACCTTCCCTCCATTTTTGAGAAAATTCTGAGCATTTTGAGTTTTTTGAGAAATTTTGGCCTAAATTCAGAAAATTAGATGCTCCAGAAGCGCAACACCTTGGTACTATGCTTTTTACTTAGGCCTCCATTTCAGGAAACGTATACATTTTTGGAAAGCTCTTTCCATCCTCTAAAAACCCATTTGCCCAGATTTCACAGAGGTGGCTCAGTTTTGGAGAAAAAGGCAAAAAAGTGGCAAAAAACTAGCATTCTGGAGCATTTTTTGACACGCGTTGTGCTTCTGGAGCGACCTTAGAAGAATGGATTTTTGAAGGTCTTCCCATGATCCAAATTCAAAAATTAAAACTATTCTAGAAACCAAACTTGAAGGGATAGTTGACCATTCTCTCAGTTTTGCATTTTGACCCCTGGAAGGCACCTGAAAATGAGCTCAAAGTCAGCGTTGCGCTTCTGCATGTTTTAATTGGAACATTTCAGTGTGTAAAATTTCTAGTTTCTAGTTTGACTTAGTCAAAGTCAAGATTCTCTATGTAATGGCACTGGTTTCGAGGCTGGGTGATGTAGGCAGGAATAAATGTACATCATAAGTTTTGTTTTATGTTTATTAGGCCTCATAAAAGAAGCAAACTCCTAAACAAACTCTCCATGAAGTGTTTGAGTTTCACCTTCTCACTCTCACCTGTTGGTTGAGAGAATCTTGGAGTTAGTTCCTCCACCAAGGAATTCATCTCCTCAAGGTGGGAAGGTGGTCTAGGAGAGTCTATATGTATCATTTCTCCTTAGGAGAAGAAGGTGGAACTTTTTGTGAAGGAAACTTGCATGTAATCATCTTTTCAGCTAATATAGAGACAGGTTGCAGCTATTTTCAAGGTACTCTAGCCCAGTGAGTTCATGATGCTTGTACTTCATTATTTTTGTTTTATAATGGTATAAATATATTTATCTACATTATATCTCTTCTTTATATTGATGCCTTAGAATAAAATACACAGAATTCTTGTTTTTCAAGCTCTGTTATCTGGTTTTCATAGTTAAGTGTATGTCTTCCTAAGCTAATGAAATCATGTTTATTTATGCTCATTAGTTTCTTCCACACTATATCCTCTATACTACACTGACAATACTCAAAATACACCATGGTTTTTGATATCTAGCTCCTTCTCATATTTGCTCCTGCACTCTTATAGCCTAGACCTATTTGTGGCTCCAAACCCTAAGTTCAACAAACCCTAAAACTCAAATTTTCACAAAAAAACAAATAGATACACATATCTAGCCTAAAATTTATTTTCTTCAAAGTCATATCACTAATAAGAGACTTATAGAGATCCCTCTCATGATCAGTAGTTCTAGCTACTGAGCTGAAGTGGTTTGAGGTTACCCTTCTTAATTTCCTTTTCATCCTAGGAGATTGTAAGGACTAACAGAGTCGAAGACAAATGGAGTCATCGGTTATGGAGTTGGACGAACACCACATGTGGAAGGATCGAACATGGTTGGTAGGATCCTCTCCAGCAATACCCTTGAACTTTGGAATGTTTGAGGGAAGCTTAGTCAACATGGAGGGCCAACCAGCATCATGGTGTATGTGATCATTTATCAACTGGTTAAGATCTGGTAGACTTAACCCAGCTGTAAAGGGGAGCATGGGGGATGCCAGAATGGTTTCTGAGACTGTTCTACCTGATGTAACCACTGGTATAGCACTAGAGCCACCACTAGTTTGGGTTCCTGCACAAGTTGTGGGTCCATGCATGGTGATGATATGCGGCGAAGGAGGCTCAGAATTAGATGAGGAATCAAAAGGACTAGGAGAAGAGTTAGGATGGGGACTTGGAGGACTATGAACTTGAACCCGATGGGGAGGAGTAATATGCCCAAGCAGAAATTAGGGATGAAGGCCTAAAAGTATCTGCGACTCACACCTTGGTGGTGCAATGATGGAAGCACACACGGGACACATAAATGGTGATGGGAGATCAATAATATATCTTATGTCTCTAATGCGGTGAGATAAATTTATTATGTTAAGTCTTGGCTTGGCAGTGTAAACCAAGCACCCTTCACTTAAGGTGTGCTTGTGTGTGCAAGTGTATTAATTGATTAACCCCAGATCATGTTTGTAAAAACCAAAAATCTTGCTACAAATAAACTGAAATAAATAACAGACAATAAACAACAAAACAATTAACTAAACCCCACCCAAACTTGGTTTGCAAACAGTGTACTTCTTGGTGGCTAAACCGATGGAAAATACACTAAACCGGTCAAGGGATCTGAATGTTAGTGTGACCGGGATGAAGTGACTGTAAGCTGCTGGAACTTTTTTATAGCTCCATTTACCACTTTTCGTACTTGTGATGCTTGGTTTATGGCCTAGGGCAATCCCTCCTTCCAAACTTGGTCCAAATATTTTAAAAACATTGTTTTATTCCCTGTACACTACTTTTCCCTGAGATAAAAGCATGTACATGTGGGTTAGTTAATACTCAACTTGTGTATATGTGTCAAAACACTTGAAAAAATTAAATTTCCTTAATTATGGGTAGAGTTCATGGGTTTTAGCTATTGTTTACCTCCTAGTGCCCATGGCCCAACTGTTTCCCAACTGAAAAGCTAATTGGGAGAAGTATAAATAGACTTCTATGGGAAGGCCTAAAGGAGGAGAAGAGATAGAATTATTATACTGAGATTATCCCTGACTGAGTCTAAAGTATCCACGTGCTTCACGCACTTCCCCAAGTTTAAGGAAATCCTTGTTTCCTTGAGTGTTGATATTCTCCCACTTGCTTGAGATATCATGATATTGGTTATGGAAGGAGGCTGTTGAAGACTGGGATTGGACAGATCTGGAGGACGGTTCCACTTAGAGCCAGAAGAAGAAGACTCAGGTGAATTCTCTCCATGTTAGTTATAGCTTTCTACAATAAAAAGAAGCAATGTCTTGTTCCTGAGATTGACTTTGTTTATGCATCAGATATTGTTGTAATTTGTGTATGAATGTTATTTTGATGTATAACTAATCATTTACTTATATGATATAAAGTTGATTTCATTAAAATGCTTTATCTATATGCTGCTATGTATGTTCGAATTGGTTGATTTGCAAATTCGAAGATCATCAGGAGTTGCAGAGGGTCTGAACCCTACTAGAACTACCCAAATGAAGGACATTCGGGTATGGTCACTATCGCATATTTTGTTTATATAACCATGTTGCCTGAGTTGTATGAGTGTTTCTTACTATAGTTTGCTCTTGCTCTATTGGGGTTCCAACCCAAATCCCTAGGGTACTTATTCCCATACTAGGATTGGCGACTCCGTTGGGGATAACAATCTTGTTATTCCTAGTTTGGGTTGTTCAGTGTCAATCAAGTCTCAGTTCTTGGTTTGCGAGCTGTGACAGTGTTTTTTGGTCCAGTAGAAACTCAAGCCTTAATTCTAATCTTTTTGATCTGGCTTTGTTTTTTATTTTTCTTACAAAACTCAGTATACGCACTTTAGTATATTTACAGTAGCGTACACATGCTTGTTTCTGTGAAGTGAACCCGCGTATATGCGTGTTTCCTTTATTAGAAGTCCATGTACACACCTCTGTGCTTGAACATAGTCATGTATACCATTTTTTGCATTGTTTTCTAAAATCTCTCTGTCTAGAAAGATTTGTTTCTTGGTCTGTTTGGTCTCTGAGTGGTCAATTTTTGTCTTTAGAATTTTATTATTCAGTGAGCTTACTATTTTGAATTCTCTTCCACTTTGAAAAGTTTTGGCCAAGGTTTTCTTTTGAGTGAGTTTTATGATTTGTGTTTTGGCACACAATACTCCTTATAGAGGTTCTTGATTGTTCTGGCTCTCCAGAACAGCAGATTGTTTTCAATCTTAGTGTCAAGCTCAATTATTGGTCTACTTGCTTTGCTTTCCGTCATTTTGTAGCCTTACACCTTTTCTTACTTTTTGAAAGTTTCTTTTGACAAATTTGAAAGTGTTTCTTTCTTGGTTAGTTTGTCAAAGCTCTTTGCTGTTGTTTGGGTCGTTTAGTGCAAGTTGAAGCCCTTTTTGTTCAAGTTTTCATTTGTTGTCGAATTTGTGACTTGCAAAGTTTCCTTGTGCTCTTCTTCCAGTCATTGAGTCTTTGGTGGCATTTAGAGTGCTTTTGAAAGGTTGTTTTCATTGCTTCTTGAAAAATAAAGGTTCTTAAAAAACATTGTTTTTGTCTTCTTTTTCCAAGTTTGATTTTGGTTTCTTTTGATTTTTTGAAAGTGAATTGTGATATTTTTGGATTTGTCCTTCTTGTTTGGAAGATTTTGTATTCAAAATTTCTATTTTTTTTCAAACACTTAACTTGGCTTATTAAAGTTATAAACAATTTCTTTCATTTCCTTTTAGAGTAATCTAGGATCTTGCATCTTCATGTACAACTTGCATTAGGGTTTTTTTGCATTATCAAAGCATCAATAGTCTTTTTAGTTTTTGTTAGTGTGAAGTGTGCTTTAAGAAAAGAAAAGAAAAAGTTTTTTCTTTATAGAAGTTTTGTAGAACCCAATTAGAAATTTCTTTTCATTGAAGAACAAATGATTGCATTCATATAAGTTAGTTTTTCATTAATTTCTTTTGTGTCATACAAACACCATTGGTTTCATTTCCATTTATCCCTTTGACTTAAAATAACAACCATTTAAAATCAAATGCTTAATAAAATAAACTAGAACTTTTTGTATTGTCATCAGAATACACCAACAAGTTTAGGTTTATTTAGGGCCTTGGATTAGGCGAGAGGAGAGTAAACTCTCCAAGGCTGCTCTAAATTGTAAAACATAGAAGTCTGATTAAAGAGAGAAATCCAATAGCATTAGGGAGATCACGAAAGCTCTGTGACTGGGAGTTAAGCATGAGGGTTCATGAAGATAAGGACGAGAGATACCCCCTCTCTTACTTGTTGGATCCTACCTCACGACTGGTCTGCCCGGCTTCTGATACGAGTTGGTGTCCATAGTTGCCTATCCTAGGGATCCACACAGGTGGCTATGGAGGGGAATCTCGTGGCACTTGAGGTTGACATTCCATCATGTTCAACAGTACTTCTGAAGGGAACCCTTGTGAAGCTTGGGGGCTTGCACTAGTAAAGGCCATTGTCTGGAGGTCAGCATAACTACCTCTGATATATTTTCTAGTAGGCTTAGGGCGTAATTACCCCATTCTATTTTCGAAAGGCCCTTATTATTAAATTTCTTGTATTTTGGTGTTCGGATCTAACCACCCAGAGCGGAAATACTTGGAAGTTGTTTGATTCCTGATATATTTAGGGACATTTTAGTGAGTGCTCTGTGCTCCTAGTCAACCTAGCTTTTAATTTTCTTAAGTCTTTAAGTACATTTTATAAAAATAATTCAATGTGGCTGACCGACCATCTCGACGGTCTCGGAGACTTCGTGGGCTTTCACCTACAAGTCCAGAGCCTTCTCCTAGAAGTTGTAGGAACGATCTACCAGTGGTTTTCAACCAGTGGTAGCAGGCACATTGGAGATTGATCCTCCACTTGGGGGCATTAGTTCACAAGATAGAACTGATACTACTACAGAGTTAGAGAGGAACACACCAGTTCTTTCTCAAGTACTCTTCCAGTTGGAAGATAGTATTGAACTAGAAGAGCTTTCAGAGTTGGTTGTGGTTCCAAATTCTCCTCTCCCTCCTGATCATCCAGATATATTATTATATGTTGGAACTCTAACTCATAGGCCTTCGATCCCAGGTCCACACACATCTATCCCTTCAATGACCACTACTGAAAGCATGGCATCCACAGTGAGTGTTGTGAGCATGCAAACTCCCATATTTGTGCAAGGGGGAGGAACTATTTCCATCCCTTCTAACACTCCCAGCACATCTATATTTGGGTCTACTTCCATTCCGTCGATGAGTGGAAGTTCTCAGCCTAATGCATACAGTTTTGGATTTTTCCCTTTTAGAATCCCCTCTTAAGGTATTCCTTCGGTTCCTTTGAATATACCATCAGCCGCCTCCACACCCATGATGAGTGGATCAGCTTCTTTTTAGGGTTTCACATTTTGAAGTGGTCATATACCGCATTCCAATCTGACAGTAGGGTCAATGCCTTTTCCTTTTACAAGTCAAGGTAGTAACCCCTTTCAGAGTTGGAAAAAACCTACAGTTAGTGGGATAGGAGCTGGGAATCAATTTTTTGGCCAACAAGGGAATGTGTCATATTCCTCGGTTAATTCATTTCAAAAATTTTCACCCTTTGCTAATGCTTGGAACCCTTATCAGGGGCTATCAACTCCTTTAAATACTTTGTTAGGGGGTAACTTCATCGGTTACAGAGGATTTTCAGCAAGAGTTGGTCAAACTCTGAATTTTCCTGGACCACAAGGATCACCTTTGGTTTAGTAGGTTCTACAAGTTACTTCGGGCAACCTGGTGTCTTTAAAAATCCAGGTCATTCTTTTTAGACCTATGTGAACCCCACCCAGTCTGGATGGAATTCCATAACTTCCTTTTTTGGCCAAGCTTAATCTGCTAGACTTGACTAAATTGATGAATGATCCAATTAGGTACAATCCAGCTTGGCCTCTAGTCCCAACTAAATTTCCATTGGATATTCCAAAATTCGAAGGGAAGAATGGTGAAGACTCAGGAGACCATGTGACCACATTCCACTTATGGTGCTCATCAAACTCCCTGATCGATGAGCCGAACAGGTTGAGGTTATTTCAACACACCCTAACTGGGAATGTGGCCAAATGGTATATAGAGTTGCCAGGGGGCACCTCGACTTCTTTTGCTGATTTGGCTAATATTTTCTTGAACCACTTTCAGTTGCCTGTCTGCTATGAAGCCGGAACTGAACTTTTGGCCAATTTTCATCAAGACATGACAACTCACATTTCGGATCATATCCAAGAATGGAGATGGAGAAAGAGGCTTATCAAAGCCAAAATTCCACCAGAGTTTCATCTCAAATGGTTTCTCAAATCTCTACAACCGGAGATCTCAAAGGATGTTTCTCTTTTTGGTGTTTATTCGGAAGAGCAGGCTATTTTCCGAGCCTAGCAATTAGAACTGATATATTCTCAGTTTGGGACTCTTTAGAAAATCCTATCTGACACTCCTAGATCTAAGGTTGATTTAGCCAAACCGAAACCAAGCCCTCACACTGATGGTATAGTTGGATCAATTGACGCAAATACGATGAACCTTTTGAACCAATTGCAGTAGTTGTCTCTACAAACTGCTTCTTCTAACTAGGTACCACTGTCTACACCTTCACCTTCCCAACCTACCTCCATAAATTCCGTCCAGAATTCTAAACCTAAAGGAAATCAACAATCCTATGGGAAGAAGAAGGGACGAGGTAAGAAGAACCGGGAAGGGAAGGGTAATACAAACAAGCTTAGCAACAGTGCTGGTGAGGGTAGAAAAGAGTCCAAAAAGAAGGTTAAATTTCCATGCAAGTTATGCAATGGAGATCATTTGACTCACCTCTACCCCAAGATTCAAGATTCTCAGTGCTTGTTACTGCAGCAAGGGTCCCCTAGCTCCCAAGCTGTCCTGACCAACCCTTTTCCCCAAGGGCAACAATTACTTGCTGGCACGAACGCAAACGTTGGTACCTTTGCAGGGGGCAACTAGGAAGGGGAAAATTCCTTAAATGTTTATATGATGAACTCTCATGTCAATGTTGACACATGAGCATGTGATTATGGTGAAATGGAAACATCTAAGGGTAAATCTGTTCTCGAAACCATAGACCCACTTCATATTGAGAAACCCTCTATTGAGTCTATACCTCGAATACCAAAAGGTTCTGTGAAGCACTCGACTATTAACCTTAATGATAAGGCAGCCCAAAACTACTTGATTGTAGAAGATCTAGCTCAAAGTCCTTGTTCTATGTCTGCATTGGAGGTACTCCAGTCGTGTCCTGCTCAGAGAAGTGCTTTGCTTTTGGCAATCAGGGAAGTGGATCCAAAAGATTCTTTGGTGCTCGCTTTTGATATGCTGAATGTCAAAAAGAGACTTCCTCACCATATGGCTTTCCAGATAAAGTCTACTTACCGAAAAACCAATATTTTTCGGACAGTTATAGATGAGAGAGATTCCACATGCTTAATGTCTATGTCATGTTGGAAGGCCATTGGATCACCTTCAACTGTTCCTTCATGGACTCTCTTAATAGCATTTGATGGTCATTCTCATAGGCCACACAGAATTATCTGGATTTTTCCTATGTGTTGGAGGAAAGGTCGTTAATATTGAAGTAGAAATCGTTGATGCCAACCTGGATTACAACCTCCTCTTGGGAAGGAATTGGATTTATGAGATGGATGCCATAGTTTCATCCCTATTTTGCATCCTCTATTTCCCTCATGACGGGAGAATTGTTAAAATTGATCAGTTAAATTATTCTCTGAGTGACTCTCGAACAACTTCAGATTCTACCGTTCCATTGGTGGATAATCCCCGTCAACCTATAGAGAACTTAGTGTAGAAATTCCCACTATAGATCACCTGATAATGCAATATACTAAAGCAAAATACTTAATCCACTTATACAAACAATTATGCGGAAGCTTAATCGAATTGAGCAACATCAATAAGAACACATATAACTGATAAGAAGAAATCAATCACACATAACACAGAAGAAATAAACCAGGGAAAGTCTCAGCCTAAAACCCCAACTTTGTATTATCATACAAGTGGAAATATAGTCCTGATTACAAAAAGAATCAGCTCAAAATCTATCTTGCTCTCTCTGCAATCCCTCTGCTGCTCATAAATAGTCAAAGGCCTCTCTCAAACCTTCTCCTCTACCCTCTAATCCTCCTATTTCTTTGCGTAATTTCTCTTGGTGTCCAGTGAAGCCACATGTGTGAATTGGCCTCTTCACACACTCACTAACCTCTGATCTAGCTGCGCAATCCTGAACGAGATAATTCCTTCTACATGGATGAGTTTCCTTTATAGGAAAAAAAATACATCCAACTGATAGTACATTGTCCCTCCTCTGATATCAACTGGGTCTCTAATAGAATTGGCATGCATGAGTTATTCATGAGAGAATATTTAGTTATCTGAAGTGTAGCAGTTATAGGCAAGCATGCATTAACTAACTGAACTCACATTAATTTAAACAAATTGTTTAAATCAATCTAACTGGACTTGACACAGTTAACTAAGCCAAATAATTACAACTCAAATTAGAAATCATCGTTATCTCTTTAACTAATGGATAAATTCCTCAATTAATGGAGAAACTGTTGCATGTCCCCACAGAGACTTCATGTTTGATTTTCCTTAACTAATTAACTCAAAATGAATTAATTAATTATTTTACAAATAGTTGCTAAGATCAAATTCAAATTTTCCTTCACTATTTTAGTTTAGGGACTAACTAAAATAGGGATCTATCCCAAAACGCTAAAAATAGCAATGCTATTTTTAGCACTTCCATTTTTCATTCCTTGTTGCTCAATCCAGCACTGGTACCTGAACTGCTATTTATAGTAGTTCTATTTTTATCACTTCTATTTTTAGCATTTCTTGTTGCCAGTTTCAACACTCCCTCTCAACAAGAAAGGCTTCAACTAGAACCTAATCCTAAACCATTGTAATGTTCTGCATGCAACAATTCTTCCAAGTGTGGATGCTCCAGCAACTCTAGAAACAAAAAACTCCCAACTGACCTCTCTGTTGGGCTAGAAACATCCTCTGATGCTGAAGATCCCTCTGCCGCTAACAAGTGCTCCCTCTCTGACCTCTAATTTGCTGCAACACAAAATGCATCTTGCACTGTTGCACACCTCTCTGTGCCATCCTGCACTAGTGCAACACTCCTATGCCTCTCACATTGTTGCAGCCTGCTAGCTCTGCACTGTCTTGGGATTCTTGCACTGTAGCTCTCTCTGTCGCTCCATCCACATCTGTCTATACCTACTCAACCGGTCCTGCTACTCCTCATCAAGGCTCCTGTAGCAAAGTCAAATCCAAAAGGTTGGGTACCTCAAAGATCCTGCCCCTATTCCAGCCTTCTTGGGATGATCACTCCACATCACCCCACCTCTGACCTAGAGGTATGGATGCATGTGATCCCTCTACCCACTTGGCTCGAAATTTCCCCCTACTAGAGGTCTCTGCATGAGAGGATGCCTCCACTTGGTTTCCTCTCAACTTTCCTAGTTGTGGATGCTCCATAACCTCTTGAAGTTGCTTCACCAATTGTGGCTCCTCCACAATTGTTGGAGACTTCTTCTAGCGCTGCATGTTGAGAGGTAATTTACTCTCCCTCTCAACCACCAAGTATCTAGCCTTTGCCTTGCTCCTCAAGGCTTTGCATGCATCTTGTACCTCAAGTGCATGTAGGTTCTTGGCTAGCACACCAATCTGTTTCATCTTTCCTGCCATCATGAAATTTTCTAGAAAAAGAGCTGATTTTAAATCATTGATATCACCCTCATCCGAACTCTGATTCAGACGATTTTTTTTTGAATTTGGGTCCTTTTCCACAAGGAATCTAGATCTGCTATTTGTTTCTGAAAATTTTGCACAAAAATTTTGGATCTGCTCTGAAAACTCACGGCCCAATTTTTTTTTACTTCGAATTATATTCTTCGTGTATACTATTCTTCCTCTTGATCACCTTTGCTTTGATACCATGTAGAAATTCCCACTGTAGATCACCTGATAATGAAATATACTAAAGCAAAATACTTTATCCACTTCTACAAACAATTATGCGGAAGCTTAATCAAATTGAGCAACATCAATAAGAACACATATAATTGATAAGAATAAATCAATCACAAATAACACAGAAGAAATGACCCGGGGAAAGACTCAGCCTAAAACCCCAACTTTGTATTATCATACAAGTGGAAATATAGTTTGGATTACAAAAAGAATCAGCTCAAAAGCGATCTTGCTCTCTCTACAATCCCTCTGCTGCTCATAGACAGTCAAAGGTCTCTCTCAAACCTTCTCCTCTACCGTCCAAGCCTCCAATTTCTTTGCGCAATTTCTCTTGGGGTCTAGTGAAGCCACATGTGTGAATTAGCCTATTCACACACTCACTAACCTCTGATCTAACTGTGCAATCCTGATGAAGATAATTCCTTCTACATGAATGAGTTTCCTTTATAGGAAAAAAATACATCCAACTGATAGTACATTATCCCTCCTCTGATCTCAACTGGGTCTCTGATAGAACTGACATGCATGAGTTATTCATGAGAGAATATTTAGTTATCTGAAGTGCAACAGTTATGTGCAAGCATGCATTAACTAATTGAACTCACATTAATTTAAACAAATAGTTTAAATCAATCTAACTGGACTTGACTCAATTAACTGAGCCAACTAATTACAACTCAAATTAGAACTCATCCTTATCTCTTTAACTAATGGATAAATTCCTCAATTAATTAAGAAACTGTTGCATGTCCCCACATAGACTTCATGTTTGATTTTCCTTAACTAATTAACTCAAGATGAATTAATTAATTATTTTACAAACAACTGCTAAGATCAAATTCGAATTTTACTTCACTATTTTAGTTCAGGGACTAACTAAAATAGG
>APFE030982146.1:21778-45543 GCA_000404065.3 Pinus taeda
TGTGATTGAAATTTTATTGCCTCGCACCAAAAAAGATCACAACACTTGGCTTTAACTTTACAGGTCAAGAATAATAAAATCTTATGAGAAGAAAATACCGACCCTAACCGTGCACTAGGCATAATGGATGGTAATGGTTTCCACAAACATCAACATCAACCTTGAGAGGGTTCCCTCAATATTAACTTTTTAAAAATTAAAATTTAGTAATTTTAATTTGAAAATTGAGAGGGTACATAAATTTGAAAATCTAAGCCTTCTCATGATAAGTCCCTACCGACTTACAAGTAACACATCAACTTCAATCTTGTGAGGAATCACCTCGGACCAATAAGTACTTAATATATATTATTTATTATTTGACATTGCATATACAAAGTGCCCATTCAATATTGATATCCTTCTAATAAGTACATGTCATTAACAATTGAATTATTCATAATACTTGTTATTATTGATAGTATTAGTCAAAGTGGAGGCAAATGTTTTTAATGCATATGCATATTATTTAAATGATGTTTGTTTTTTTAATAGAATTATAATTTAGTGATAAATTAATAATAGAGTTATTATTTTTTTTATGTGTAGTAGATATCTTATTAGATTAATACTTAACTAAAAAAATCAATGCAATATTTCTATACTTCAGCACTCGAAATTAAAATTTATTGTTTTTAAAAATAATTTTATTTATGTATGTTCAATATGATTGGCTATCAAATTGAACATGTTATTGTTTCATGTTTTGAAAATTTTATGATGCATTTCAAGCATTTGTTTTAGTAAATATTGCATTAGGTTTTTGGTCGAATCATATTAATTTAACTTGACTAAAAAAATCAATGCAATATTTATATACTTAAGCATTGGAAATTAAATTTATTGTTTTTTAAAAATAATTTTAATCTACTTAATTTAATTGATGACTACAAATTGAACATGTTATTGTCTATGCTTGAAATTGTGTAGCATCTAAAAATTTATGATAGTAATTATCATTAATTTTTTGGGTCAAAAGCTAATTAATTTAACTTGACTAAAAAACTCGATGCAATATTTCTATACTTGGGAGAATTGGAAATTAAAATTTATTGTTTTTCTTAAATAATTTAATTCATTTATGTTCAATTTGATTGGCTATCAAATTGAACATGTTATTGTTCCATGCTTTGAAAATTTTGTGATCCATTTAAAACATTTATGTTATGTTGTGAGTTTGCTCTCTTGGTTTCTATGTACGTTGTTGTCTTTCTCGAGCCTGCTAAATTTTGTATATAGATTTATGCCATATTCTCATTCCGTTCTCTCGGGTGACCTACATTGCGTGTGAATGCGCCATTTAGTATAAGCTTTGGAGCCTAAGCTAATTTGGCAGAATGATGGATAATCTGAGATAACAATGACATCATTTGCATGTTTGTATAATGGAATGAAAATGGATGGCATATTCCCACGAAGCCCACATGTCTCCAACAGAATGAAGTCATATTGATACATGGCCTGTGGGGAGACATCATACCATGACTTCAATTATAAACATTTTGTACCCAACTCACAGTTTACAAATTAATGGTAACATTTTGTACCCAACTCAGAGTTTAGAAATTAATGGTATTATTGTGTTGCTTTTGCAGATGATTCTTGTGAATGACATATTATTGTTTGATTTAAAGAGTAGGTGACCAATGATATTGGTATATGTAGGTTTGGAATCTCAAATTTATACATGGTTGATAAATATTTGGTGATGGTAATTTGTTTCTGGGTTCATCATTTTGAATTTCTTTTCGAGATTTATTATTTTTTAAGGTTATATTTGCAGGTTATAATTTCTTTTAATGGTAATACGTAACTTTTATTTTAATAAAATTCTATTTATATAAATAGGGAAAATATTTGGAATAATAAATATTATAATAACCATTCTTTTCACATCAATATTAAAAAATACAAATTGTTTATATCTATTAACAACTAACTTAGTTGTTGTGTTTAAGTTTAATTTATTTCATGCAATAAGTATTGATTGATTTTATTTATTTTTTATTCTTTTAATATTTTGATTGATTACTATCTTCTATTTTTTTATATTGATTTAATTTTATCTATAGATAAAGATCAATATCATGACTATCAATACCACAGTCCAAAACCATAACTATTTCAAATCAAATATTTTCTAATAACTTAATAGTTACATTATAACAATATTCTTAACCATGGATATCTACCTCATTTTACCATGGATACTATTAATTTGTAAATAGACTTGGTTAAAATACCATGGACTAGTAAACATTATTTCTCAATTTATCATTAGTAAGGCCTCTATTCAAACCCTTTGAGACACCAATGTAATATTATGAGGCTCACTAACCATATCATTGTTGATATGTAATAGGGTCCCATGATATATTTGGGAGACAGTCTAATAATATTATGTTTACTAAATGATCAACACAAACAATAATTAATTTATTATTCTCAATATTAATAATTTTTTTAAATAATTCATATAGAATGGTATTGATTCCTCAATAAAAAAATTCTAAATTGGGGCCAGTTGAAGTGCTTGTATATTTATCTTTCATCAAATTTGAATATACTTATCAACTAAAATGATGAAATGTTATTTTTCATTGTATTTAGAAAATTTAACAATACATTATAATTATAATTTAAATTAATTTAATTATAACATTTTAAAAATTTAATTATTTATATTTTAATTATTTCTACTTAATTTACAATATTTAAACTAGAGCAGCAGAGACTAGCTACTATGTAGCACTTGTTCATTCATTTATGAATATGTGTGTCTTGAACCTATTTTTATTTGGTTAAGAGTTCATCTTTCTTAGACATAAAGAAACAGGTTAACAACCCAAGACCCAAAGGCATATGGGATAGAGTGAAAACTTGCTCCCTTACAAGCCATCAACGGATGATTCTGAGTGAAATCTTGCTCCCTTACAGACCATCAACGGGTGATTCTAGGTGCCATGATTTTCCATGAATAATAGTGATGATTTAGCCTATATTTGTAGATAATAGCTAGTGATAGTTGTCTCTACTATTGGTGTGACAATTGAGTTATGAGAAGTTTTCTCACTATGTATAAAAAATAAAAGATAAAAATTAAAAACTGTATTGGTTCTTCATCATTATTCCAAAAAAAAAAAACTCTAAAATAGTTTATTATTTGTTTGTTAAAAATAGCCTTTGACTTACATTATCAGCGTTACATTTTTTAAATAAAAAATGGAATAAAGTTAATAATTATTCATTATTTAAATTACAATAGAGAATATCATGTACAATGTCACTAAAATCAATATTTTCTTCTTTGTGTTCATTTGGTATCTATTGCTAACATTAGTGAGGAAGGTGTGGGTGGAGTTATTTATAATTTTAAGGAGTACAAAAGTGTATTCCTATAAGTAGATTATAGGAGTGATGACCAACAATCGGGTAGAAGCATATGCACTGTTGCAAGGGTTCAATATTTTAATTAGACTACAAAATAGAAATTAGTAATAGTTCTTGGAGACTCAAGATTGCTCATCAAGCACATGATCTCAAACACAACTCTATAATATTTCCACCTAGCTTACTTCTGGCAAGAGAAGGACTAAATGGCTCTACATCCTTCAAGAGAATAGTTCCATGGTAGATTCAAATGCCAATAATGTGTTTGAATGATTAAGGTCAATGGAGAGAGAAGGATTGGTTGCGACATATTTGAGTGGTTTTGCATCCTTATTCAAATGCTAGTAAGGCCTTTGAATCATTAAGGTAGATTGAAAGAGAAGGACTAGTTGTGACATATTTGAATGGTTCCACATCCTTCCAGAGGATAATTCCATGGTTGATTCAACTTCCAATAAGGACTAGTTGTGTCATATTTGAATGGTTCCACATCCTTCAAGAGGATAATTCCATGGTTGATTCAAATTCCAATAAGGACTAGTTGTGACATCTTTGAATGGTTCCACATCCTTCAAGAGGATAATTCCATGGTTGATTCAAATTCCAATAAGGACTAGTTGTGACATATTTGAATGGTTCCAAATCTTTCTTATGGATAATTTTGTGGTCGATTCAAATTCCAATAAGTACTAGTTGTCACATATTTGAATGGTTCCACGTCATTCTTGAGGATAATTCCATGTCTAATTGAAATGTCATAATTGCATTATTGATTCAATTGGCAGTAAGGATTAGTTGTGACATCTTTGAATGGTTCCACATCCTTGAAGATGATCGATTCAAATGCCACTAAAGACTAGTCATGATGCCTTTGAATGGTTTCACATCTTTCAAGAGGTTAATTCCATGTACCAGTTGTGAAGTCTTTGAATGGTTCCACATCCCTAAAGAGGATTGATTCAAATGGAATTAAGGAGTAATTGTGACATCTTTAAATAGTTACATCGTTTATGAGGAGCAGTTCAAATTGCATTAAGGACTAATTATGACATCTTTAATTGGTTTAAATGGTTCCACATATTTCAAGAGGATAATTCCAGAGGGTATTTCCATGTCCAATTCAAATTCCAATAATACATTTAAATCATTGTGACATCTTTGAATGGTTCCACATCTTTCAAGAAGATAATTTCACGATCAATTCAAATTGCAATAGGCACTAGGTGTGACATCTTTGAATGGATCCACATCTTTCAAGAGGATAATTCTATGGCCATTTTTCAAGAGAACTATTCTAGAGGATAGCTCCAAGGCCAATTTAAATTACAATAAGACCTTTAAATCATTGTAACAACTTTAAATGGTTCCACATTTTTCCATTAGAGAAATTTTGAGGTATAAAATGGGTCTCCTAAGGAATATTATAAAATTATAGTGGAATAATAAAATAAGATTATATTACCTTATCAAGTTTTGGAGGGAAAAAAATAAAAAACTATTTTTTCAACTCGTATTTTCAACTTATCTCCCTATGATTTTACTCGATTTCAAGCGGGAGAACTCGCTAGATGCATAATTTAATTTTCCATCCGAGTACCCATGTTGCATACTTTCGATAGACCCTACTACATGAAAAATGTGAAATACATGAAATACATAAAAAAAACATTATGAAAATCACGTTTTTAATGTATTTCACATTTTTTGTGTAGTAGGGTCCATAGAAAGTATGCAACATGGATACTCCTAGGATGAAAAATTAAATTATGCATCCAATGAGTGCTCCCATTAGAAATTTGATTAAAATTGTAGGGAGATAAGTTGAAAAATAAGTTTTTTTTTTTTTTTTTGAATATTTTTACCTTTTTACTCCAAATATGGTGAATCATCCCCCATGGTTGATATCATCATACTAAATTCTATCGGTTCTTATAAAGTTGATTTTTTTGGTACATTTTTGTTTTGAGGCCAATTTTTAACCTCAAAATTTCTCTAATGAAGTGGATAATTTCATGGCCAATCTAAATGACATTAAGGACTAGTTGTGACATTTTTGAATATTTCCACATCTTTCAAGACAATAATTCCTTGGCCAATTCAAATTCCAATAAGACATTTGAATCATTAAAATAGATGAAACCACAAATGCTGATAAAACCCTATATAACAAGATTGTCCTCATTACATGCTTCAGATTACTTTCTAACCTCATCATGAAAGCTTCAATTAAAATAATAAGAATCAAGGTTAAATAATCATAGTTAATGTTAAGGATGTCAGCGCTGCAATACATTGGTCTTAGTCTAACATTTCTATGCAAAGATTTGATGGATTTTGGCTTCGCAACACAGGGCCTTCCCATCCAACAATGATGAATTAACTAAATCTATTTTGATCAAGTGCATTCTACATGATAAAGGTATATTCTTTGTTTAATCAATGCTCTAACAATATTCTAGATAATTCAAATTTTGGAATCTATGTGTGAGTTTAGACTAGGTAATAGTGCCAATAAAAATGAGATAATTATAAGGTATTTGGCACTATCCCATAGTCTTGTGGTCTTCACTTTTGATGTGCCAATGGATAATAATGAGCTCCAAGAAATTTGAGATTCCATGCAAAGGAAGGATCATGTAATCAATGAATTGACTTCCTTTCTGGTCACTCATGGATAATTCGAATAAGCAAGATAATAGCTCTAGCCTCAAGGTGGAAATAATTATGGATATGTTGCTACAACAAAAGAGACAATTAGGTGCCCTACAGTTTGTAGGTTTCTAAATTGGATGCCATTTTAGGACCCAACATGTATTTTATCTTAGTAGAACCTATAATTAAAAAACATGCACAAAAATCAACGAAGGATTTGATTGTGAAATAAACATCACATTTTAGGTTTAAGTATGCTAAAATCAATGATGTTTGCAAATAAATTTTATATAGGTTGAACATGAGGTGATAGGTAGTGTCAAATTGGAGGTATAAATGCATTCTATAACCAAGTGGCATACAAGAGGGATTTTTTATTTCTAAAATTTCCAACTCATGCTAGACCTTACCATAGGTTTTTCTATGGATTTCAAAGGAAGTCTCAAAGGCATTAAAATTTGAGAATGATCGATGTAAGTCTCATTTTTGAGGTCATCTTAGTTTGACTAGGGATATATATATTTGGGAGTTTGAACTCATCATAAGATGTTTGAGTTGCACTATTCATTGAAGATGATGATGTAAACTCATTTAACTATTTGATTTGTTTTTCAAGTAGATTAAAATTAGACGAGGACCAACCTTAATGCAATATGGAAGAAAAAATATCCATCACATTATATTCAACTTATACATTATACTAAATGTTTAACACATGCCATCACATTGTCCTTTCATTTGAGTATTTATTTTTATGTCTATTTTAGGATCATTTTTTACAGACAAGGCATATGTGTTTCTATTTTCCATGCTTTTCCATCTCTTCTCCTTCAATAATAAGCATGATATTATTTCATGAAAACTCAAAGTAGTTTCATTGCTACTTATGGAAACAAACACAACATCCCATAAGATTGGTAAAGAGCACATCAAACACACGTATGTTCCTCTAAAATATTAATAGAGATAGGTAATAGCTCACTTACGAGAGTATTGGAGAAATTTACATTCATTGTTACTAAGTCTCCATCCTTCATTCTTATGCTATACAATTTTTTCCATACAAACAATTTTTTCACTCGGGACATGGACTAATAGTCCCTAACTTTTACCACAACGACTTCATTGTAGCTTCTCATAAAACATCCAATAATATTGAATTTGAGAGACACAAACATATTGTGCTTTTTTCTTTCGATTCAATTTAGCCCAATATTCTTTCAACATCCCCATTGGTGCATAACTTGGATCCATAGTGATCCAGTTATCTTTGTCCACCAATAAGTCCTCCATTTTGAGCTTCCACATCTCAAACTCTACATATTGAATTTCTTCATCTCTATATTTAAAATAATCACCATTTCCTTTCACCACAAGAATCGAATTTGCAAATCTCCTACTATAACAAGTTCTACCACAAGTCTAATTCAGACCCATGAGACACAAAATAATCCCTTTGAAACCAAAATTGCTTTGATATCAAATGTAGGTCTTAAGTCTATACAATTAATTACTATAAACATATTCTTAGTGAAACATAAAATATGTGATGGTGCACACACACATTAAAATAGATACTTTAACCTAGAAACCCAAACCAAGAAAACCAAAAATATTTTTCAATATATCTCTGCTTTACAATATTACAATATAATATGTAGTATTCATGGCCTCCATAAATTGTTAATCCATTTACCCTAAATTTAAATATAACCATAGTTCATTGGTTGGATTTACAAAAGCATGGGCTAAACCGCCATGCACAACAAAACCACAGAAAAAAAGATAATACGCTAAAAACCACCAAAAATAAAATCCACAACACCAACTCAATGTACAACTCATAAAAATAATTATGCAAAAAATATAACACATGCCCAACAATCCTACATATTTATTTCTCATTTATAATCATCCTCTTAAACACCTTTATTTTTTTATTCAAATTTTAAATATAATATTTACCAACATTCTATTCAATAAACCTGCATACTCGGTCTTCCTTGTATTGCCATGCCATTTAGTACTTGTAATCTTTACTATTAAAATTCCAAAAAGAATTAGTAAATATTACTTAATAATTATAAATATTTAGGCCGATAGGCCTTTCCTACGCATCAACTTTTCGTCAACACTTTTACCCTGATCCGTTGGATCAACTGAGACACTTTCAACCGTGGATTTGAAGTGTGACTGCTTTTTCCAAATATCGGTCGAGTTGCCTTCTTTTCATGGCAAGATATTTTTATTGCTTTTTCCCATTCTTTTAGATCACTCTTGAAAATATTTTTATTACTTTTCCCATTCTTTTATGTCACTCTGTCTGCGAGTTGTTGTTCTTCTTCTTCCGTGGCTTTTGGCGAGCACGGTTCATCTTCCATGGCTTTTGGCCTTTTTTCCCAAATGTAAGGCTTGGGTGGATTATTCTTAGAATATGCTTCGTTTGAAATCTATCCACGGCTCAGGTGGATTATTCCTGGAATATGATTCGTCTGAAATCTATCCACGGTTGTCATTTGAGGAGTATGAAGCGTCTCATTTCTTCCCCACCGCTCTACTTGCCTCCGTTCTCCTTCTTCCCAAGGCTCGCATTTAGATAATGGAAACGACCTGTGCATTTCTCCATCTCTGCTCCAACTAATTTGTGCATAACGTGGTGGAAAATTTGGGGACATTATGTGGTGCGGTGAATGGCTATGCATTTGGAATTGAATCGTCATACACCAACTGTTTTATGTTCTGTGTTTTGTTAGCATCTTGATCATTCATAGAAGGGTAGGGAAAGGCAGGGAAAGGCGGTTGCAGGATTGGGTGCTTTGAAGAAGAACTCCACCTCGTGGAGAAGCAAGGTGAGGTTGAAGTTTCCAGTGGGAAGAATCACCTAGTTTCTGTGGTTGATAAGAACAATCCTCATAATCTTCCCAATCAGATTATTCAGTCCCAGCAGCAACCATCTGATCATGGCTACACCAAAGAAATATATTATAGATTTAGCTTTCTTGCAGATTTCCTAAGGTTGCGGAAAAAGCATCGTCATGATCATTTCAATGGTTCCATCGGAAAGAAAAAAAATGTCGAATCAGAATTAGATTTGTTGAGTGGTCACAGATCGTCAGTGGGAAGAATAAAAAAAATATTTGGGTGAAAAATTGACGGACCGATGCCTTTGCAGCCTGATCAATCAAAACTCACCAAGAAGGTAGCCTGACCACTGTCTCTTTGTTTTCCAATATTATCCATGCATTAATCTTTGATATGTAACACCCAATAACATGACAATGGTGCAGGCAAAGCGGGTCCTCCTGCAAAATATGAATCACAAGTTTGAAACTAAGAAATCGGACGGCCGCTTAGTCCATACTCCATCAAAATATTGACGGGCCGACGCCTTTGCAGCCTGATCAAGCAAAACTCACCAAGAAGGTAGCTTGGCCACTGTCTCTTTGTTTTCCAATATTATCCATGCATTAATCTTTGATATGTAACACCCAATAACATGACAATGGTGCAGGAAAAGCGGGTCCTCCTGCAAAATATGCATCACAAGTTTGAAACTAAGAAATCAGACGGTTGCTTAGTCCATACTCCATCAAAATAACTCCATGCACCAAAATTCTTGAAATCACCAGTACCGCCTTGTATTGTAAACTTGGAAGAACTAATGAACAAAGGAAGTGCAACATTGCACATTCTTCATCTTCTGCACAAACAAATGGTGACCGAAGAGTGTCTGTGCCAGCGGAGCATGAGCTTTATTCTCAGGGAGCTGCAGATTATGAGATGATGACGAATACTGACTGTAAGCGAATCCTTTCAAAGAATATAAAAGTTATCATTATATTTGAAAATGCATGAATATTAGAGTTTTGTAATGGTGATGCTCACAGTTTGCAGATTCTTATTTTATATTATCGCAGATATCATTTTGGAGTGGTACTTGCTACCACAAAAAATAGGAAAATGGGAAAACAAAAATTGTAAGAAAATTGCCAAAGTATGAGAAAAATCATAAAAATTCTAGGCGACTTGAACAACATCACAGAGGAAAGTCTAAGTTCTAAGTTTTTTACAACACAATGCTTTTGTAGCTTCAGTCCACATGGTAGGGAAGCCAGATTTTTTATTCCACCGCAGGACAACGTTGCAGCTTTTGAAGTCGACATTCTTCTTTATGTGTGCGAGCATGAAGCCTCCCAGGCGAAAGGCGGCCAAAGAAGGCCAGAACTATCGTCTCCTTAACTTGTCATCGTCGTCTTTTTTTTTTCCCAGATGGCAATGATTAGTTTGCGCAGTCAAGACTGTGGAATAGTAGCATGCCAATTTTTTTCTTTTGAATGGGGTAATGCTCTGGCATTGCAGGGCTGGGTTTTTTTTGTGGTTCTGTTATGGCTCATGAATGGATGTGTTTATGGATTGAAATTGAAGGAAAATATGAGTTTACTGTAGCATATGAATGGGATGCATCCAAACATTGAAAGTTTAGAAGTTCAGTTTATTGTGCATATGAAATGGCATGTGTTCATGCTTTTGAAATTTTAGTTAGAGAAAAGAAAAGATGGATTTCGAGATGTATTCTTCTTATATGCTTGGCCATCTATAGAGGTTTCTTGATTTTGGGTAATTAACTTAAACTCTTGAGTTTGGGTAATTAACTTACTCTAAAATGAAATAAGACATTCCATGTGTTCCTTGTAATATAGATATAAACAAAACATCTAAAGAAAAGTAATTGCACAATGATCCAATCCAAGAAAACAAAGTTTTCCACAAACCAATTAACTCTTTTAGAAAAATTCAACAATTCCAATTTAATAATCCTATCGGCCTCTCTTTGTACCTTTTGGGACAATTGCTAGTTATGTTCATTGTTCTTTGTATGAGAAACGTCATTTTAGGGAGGCATTGGTGGTTGTAAGAGTTGTTTTAAGTGAGTTCTTAAGTTACTTACGATATCTTTGTGAGGTTTTGGGTGGTTGTAATATAATTCCTTTTTTGGGTGGTTACTTACGATATCTTTGTAAGGTTTTGGTGGTTGAAATAAAAATATAAAAAGCAGCCTACAAGTTGCAACAAAATTTCTTTTCGAAGTTACTTAATGCTATCATTTTAAGGCCTTGGGTGGTTGTAATAGTTTCTTAAGTTCGTCATCAAGTTAGTGTTATTTTATTTTTATGATAAAAATAATAAATATTCTTATTACATAAAAGACCACGTAAAAAGGAGAAGCCTACAAGTTGCAACAAAACTTTGAGTACTCTAACACAAGGTGCTAGAGTATTCTCGTTTTTTATTTATGAGATATAATAATGAGAATAAAGAATTGAGTACTCTACCACAAGGTGCTATAGTGCTCTCGTTTTTATTCATGAGATATAATAATGAGAATAAAGAAAAGAGATAGAGTACTCTCATTTTTTATTCATGAGATATAATAATGAGAATAAAGAAAAGAGATGAATGAGAAATGGGACCCACCAATGTTTTAATGAGTAAATGAGAACAAAGAACAACTCAATAGCCTAAGTGGAAAAGATTCTATCAAGAAATAAAGATTGAATCTTCATTTATTGTATAAATACAAATTAGTGTTATAAGTGATTTGAAACCATTTAAGATTGAAAAAATTATGAAATATGTTATAATTGAAATAACATCATGTCGATATATTTTTGTTTTTATCAACATCATTATAAGTAAATATCTTATTTACTATGTTGAACATAATATGAAAGTTTAAAAAGAAGAGATATATACATAATATGAAATTTTAAAAAGAAGAGATATATACATAATATGAAATTTTAAAAAGAAGAGATATATCTTTGTTGAATGTTTTTATAAGTAATAGTAAAGAGTTAGAATCAATTAGTTTACGAAATGTTTTTATTTTGGGACAGTTTTTGGAATTGTAGAATGGGTTTTGTAATTGAATCTATTTATCTAAAATTTATCAGTTTATCTATAAAATTGGAGTAAGAAACAATATATATATATATATATATATATATATATATATATATATATATATATATATATATTATATATCATATATATTTTTCCACAAAGCTATTGATGTCAAACAAATTGATCATTTTCTAAGTACAAAGATGTAATAATAACTTTTTGTATTGGCACTTGGTGTAGATAAGAGAACCACTCCATCTAGAATTTCAATGTTATAGGATCTTTACTATCAAACTTCTTCATATCAATCTTTACCATCAAACTCCATGATCCATTCTATTTCTATTTGTATATTTATTGAGCATACTTTTCACTAACCTGTCATTCAATTAATTAATGCTATTGTGCAATGTGGATAGTTGGTTTTACATCTCTTCATTTTCTTCATGAGTCATGGATGAGCTTTTCGTAAGTCCAATAGATGTAGTAATTTTAGAATACCCTTAGCTATGTTAGACAAAAATAAGAATTCTCATCTTCTTTCTCTTTATCTCAAATTAAACCACCAAAAATAATTTTTCCAATCAAAATTGATGCCAATTATAAGTAATGTACCTTTAAAACCCCAATTTTGGGATTGTATTTCTACTCAACCTTCATCTTGGTGTATCTCTGAACATTTTGGGTCTTTTGGGTTTGAAATTTATTCCTATAGTACTTTTATATGTCTTCTCTACGATGTTATAGGTCTAATGATGATTCGATGTGTCAAATGAAATTTATGTTAATCTTCCCAAAACTTCATCATTTTTGTCCCTTTCCAAATAACAAACTTGTATGGAATTCCATGATCCTAATATTTTATACCTACTTTTGATATTTGTATCTAAAATAATGTCGTCAATATGCTTTCCAAGGGAACCAATAACACTTAATTTAGACTTTCCAAGTTTCAAATATGAAAGTTCTAACAAGAAAACCTCTTTGAGACTAGCTTTAAGAATAGTCAAAAGCTCTAGTTTCCACATACTTTATTTATGAAATATAACATCTCAAGCCCCATAATTTCATCAAAAGAAACTTAGATATGTCTTCTAATAATCCTAGATATTTCACAGTTTGAGACTTCTCGAATAAAAGGTTATAATGAAATTTCCAATATGGGTCGTTTGAAATTGATTTAAGTACTAGTCACAAACCCTAATTTTCATAAGATATATCTCAACATGTATAATAAAACAAAATTTGAATTTTTCACGACAATGAATCATTTATGTTCCCTCAATATCATGATAATTTTATAGTCAGAAACTTTTATCAAAAAAATTATAGTGAAAATTTTGAGATGACTCTTTTGAAATTTATCTCAAAATTAGTCAGAAAACCTAACTTGCACAAGTTATATCTTAGAAATTATAGTCAATCAAAACCTGGATTTTTTATCAAATGCATATTGATATGTCACTTCAATTACCTTAAAATTTTATTATCTTAACATTCTCAAAAAAATGTTACAACAAAAATTAAATATCTTTTGATTAAATAAAAAAAAAAAAACCTAAAATCATAATCTCTAATACCAAATACCAAAATAACTTGAAAATAGAAATAGAACAAGCTCTACACCATGATAAATAAATATAATAATGAAATATAAACCCCTAAAAAAACTTCACAATAAAATATACAAGGAGAATATATAAATCGAAAAGTACAATTGCAATCAAAATTTCTCGGTAAATATATTAATATAACCATTCAGATATAACATTTTCTCTCATACCCCAAAATTTAAGTATATGCAATCGAAAAGCTTAAACAAAACATTTGAATAATATAAAATAATTTTCATTAATTCCATAGAATTAAATCACATGAAAGTATTTGTGGATAATGAGAATCACATTCTATAGCAACCTTGCAAGGGTAATCCTAGTAAGGGTTGTGGCGACTGTTTTGTAACGTCGCTCGTGCCAATCATAATATAAAAAGGTATCCCATCAATGCATTACACATTTCTTATAACTTAAGAAAACAATTAAAATTAAACTTTTGTATATTTATGGCCTTTTTCATCCAATGATCACTTTAAGAGGAGTATGTATTCATGTTCCTTCTCAAACACATTAGTAACAAGGCGCTGCTACATAATTTTGCACATTTTTTACTAAGGAAGAGGGCCCCACATTTTCGATTTAGAGACTTAGGGGCCAAATCGACTTTATTTAGCTGTTAATGGAATGTGGGGGTCGCACACATAGGAATTCAAATTGGCCATTCGATATGCTTGGAGGGAAAATTGAATGGGTGGATGGGGGGGCCCACATGAGGCTAAGGGGGACCAAGGAGTTATAAAGAGATATCAACTCTCATTTTGTTTTCATTTAGAATATTTGATAAACAAACTCACTCTTGTACGCTCTGCTACTTAGCGAGTCCACTGACTGTTTAACCATGAGTCTTCTACAGGGAAGATTCAACCTCTACTTTGGGGACCATCTGTGCCTGCCCCAGGGAGGTTGTTCCACAGAGATTGCAAGAGTTCCTAGTAGTGATTCACATATCATCCAACCACGCAGAGGAAGGGATTGCATGTTTTCTAGGCAGTCGAAAATACACAGAGGTTGATTTAGCCACCCAAAAGGCTGAAAATCCAAAGTCAAAATCAATGAAATTCCTTTTTGGGTTTTTTTGGGTTTTATCCAAGGAGTCTAAGGCTAAAGGGGAAAATTTTTCTGGGCAGGCACTTTCCAGTAGGCCGAAAGTCAGTAGATGTAGTTAGAGAGCAGCTCCCAAGAGGCCGAAAATCCAAAGTCAAAATCAGAGAAATTCCCTTCTAGGTTTTTTGGATTTTATCCAAGGAGTCAAAGGCTTAAAAGGAAGAATTTTTTGGGATGTTTTTGGGCACTTTCCAGTAGTCTGAAAGTCAGGAGATGTACTTGGAGAGCAGCTCCCAAGAGGCAGAAAATCCAAAGTTAAAATTAGAGAAATTCACTTCTGTGTTTTTCTGGGTTTTGTCCAAGGAGTCTAAGGCTAAAAAGGAAGAATTTTTTGGGGAACTTTTGGGCACTTTCCAGCAGGCCGAAGTCAGCAGATCAAAAGTTTACTGGAACAATGTAGAGCATAATAGAGCAATAGTTGAACAACCATCTTTCTAGCTATTCTACCACCTAGGTTTGGTCCAACTTGTCCTTGAGACAAGCCCAGGTGCACTACTCCATTTATATATTGTACTCATGCTCTCATATTTCATAATATATGGCTCAACAGTTCCAATATTACAGTGTTTCATGGGTGTTTGCTAAATGTTTTTAATTTTCCACTATTGCACTATTTGTTTAATTAGTTTATTACTTAAATTCTTGTTTAGGAACATTACAGTGGTATCAGAGCCATAATCTTGGCTCATCCTATGGGAAATATTAGAATCAAACAACATGACGGTCACCTGGAATGAGGTTGTAAGGATACAATAAATGATGATTGATGTGGGGAAGAAGTTGATTCATTCCTCAATTGGGAATCTGGACATGATTGCAAATGATGTGGAGTTATTGGGGTAAAATTGGAGGGCATACCCATCATTGGGTCATGGCATTCAGGTGCCCCTCTCTTTCTGGGAATTCTGTGAACTAAGGGCTATGCACAAACCAATGGAGATTCCGTGAGATTTTGCAGGGATGATGAGAAGTATTAAGAAAAAAGATGAAAGAGTAATTCAAGGGGCCATGGTTGGTAAAGAGATATTTGAGCATACACCCATTGATGAGGCGTCATCCATTGATGAGGTATTCAGGGTTGTGACCAAGTTCTGAGGTGATAACAATGCA
This sequence comes from Pinus taeda, assembly GCA_000404065.3. Lineage (NCBI taxonomy): Eukaryota > Viridiplantae > Streptophyta > Pinopsida > Pinales > Pinaceae > Pinus > Pinus taeda. The sequence continues at coordinate 37,594 of APFE030982146.1, forward strand.
CCATAGTTCAGTGAGGTGCCGAAAGACAACTCCATTGTTGTGGAGGAGTCGATAGGTACAGAGGCCTCTAGATCTATGACAGAGTTGCCAGACGACAATCGCTTACAGCTGACTAGTGATCATATCATGCATATTGAGTTGTTTGTGGAGGAGCAATCAAAGGCTCATGTCGAGCCCGTGATGGAGGAGGATTTGCAGCCATCCCTTGGGCTAGCCATTGATGAGAGGCACCATAGAGACCACATGTTGGGATTTCAGAATAGTTCACTTCATAGGCACACTGGCAAGATGTACAATGTTATTAGCCCATCCTTACACATTAGATTGAGAAAGGCGGAGTTGTCTAGACATACCAAACAGGATGACCAAGTTAGCAGGACTGTTGGGTCACCTTTGCCCATTGAAGAGAGAGAGACAGGAGCTACCTAGTCAGATCTCGTGTGTTGACCTAGGTAGTCGGATGAGATAGTCAAAGTTGAACAAGATGCAACATCTGCATGTCAGGCTTGTTCTATGTGCTAGAGTTTGTGCATTTGATCCCTCTCTTGGGGTTGGATGGTGAGAGATTCTGAGTTGGTACCCAATGGAGTGGGCTAGACTCATGGAGATGGTTGTTAGTTCATAGTAAAGATTAGTGGGAGCTCTCAGACATTACGAGTGTTGGAGGCCCAAATTGGCATTGGGATCCAGGTGGGGCTTCCTATCCATTATTGGACATGTGGGATGGTTATGGCATTGGTGAGGTAGTCAACCCCATGCCTAAGCGCATGCATTCCTTAGGGGAGCTCCAATTGATGCTAGTGGCCAGGTGGTTTGTGAGCAAAATCCATTGGCTATTTTGGCACGTTGGTTGTGCATGGGGGCGCAGGATGATTAACATTCTCTAGCAAGCGTTGGTTCAAGGAGGTGGCATGGGTATCCCACTAGACCGAATATTATATGGAGACATGTTCTCCCATTGAGGTTTAGGACTCAGGGGTCAAAGACAATCGGCACAACAGAGATACCCCCCTAGCAGGAGTGGAGTTAGTGTAGGTCTACCGAGATGGGCGAGGGGACATGATGTATATCATGGTGGGGTCACTATTACAGTGGAAGACACTTTGGCACATGTAGGATACCATATGTTACAGGGTGGTATGATAGTAGGCAATGGTATACAAGACTACACAGAGTCACGTCGTGGCATTCAGTTTTATATAAAGGGATGTGGCTTGATGCATACAGACCCAATTCTAGCCCATAGCACCCAGTGGTGTGCATGGCTATGTAGCGAGGAGCAATCTTTTGTAGAGGACCATGGAGATACATGGTGGTATAGCATAGCATGCCGGTTTACACTGTGGGGTCGGAGGAGTGACTCACATCGCATTGAGGACGTGCGAGGAGTGATAGGTGCAGTGACATAGGGAAGAGACAAGAGGGTACACAATGGTATAGCATTTCATGGAGTGCACTGGTACTTGGTGGTATACAGTGACACATGATGCAGTGCAAAGGGCTCTTGGAGCTTTGCCTCCACGGAGACTTATGGAAAGGGATAGTAAGTGTACCATTAGACGCAACTCACCCAAGATCGATGAGGACATTGTCGAGCATTTTGGGGCACCATGTTTAGTGGAGATAGGGCCTCAAGGGAGTTATCAGTAGTTCCAAGGCGGAGAGAGGGTCATCCGTAGGATTACTCTTAAGCATTTCGGTAGACTCTTTATCATACTCTTTCGGACATACCCACCCATCATCCTCCAGTGTTGCTTACAATCGCAGAGAGTTTGGTTGTTTCACTTTGACACTCTCCATTCAGGAAGCAGGGTATGGGGGGCTCACCCTAGGCACTTGGATGAGACACCACATGTCATGGGCCGAGAGGAGACTCTCTTGTTGAGACACTTGGTAGGTGCACGATTTGATAGTTACAAACTTAGGGATGGCATGGTTGATTGTCATGGTAGCATATGTTCCACCCCTAGGTTCACACTTAGGGAGGTGACTGAGTGGGAGTTACATGGTGATTTTTCAGTTGGACAGCTTGAGGAATTAGGGGAGCATGAGGTGTGGAGGACAGTAGTCATTGCTGGCTGGATGATGCCTAGGCTTCTGGTAGTACCTGAGCACATCATCAAGAGCTGGGATAAAGATATAGCTATGATTTGGTAGGCACAAAACAGCTGGATATTTGTGGCACGGGTTCTTGATTCTCAGTGCCTACCTATTGGATACCTACAGGAGGCAGAGACGGGGCACAAAGGGGTCCCAACAACTAGCAGCATATAACAGCAACCAACAAAGAGGATTTGGGTTTGTGGACCTCCAATATGGTTATGAGATCTAGGGATCCAATGGATTGGTGGGATACTCCACTCCTTAGTGAGCATGGTCAGGATAACAAGAAGATTGATTCATTCACAGGCAAACACATGGGCGATCACTGAAGTCCTCACTATAGGAGAAGGCAGATTGTTGCTCAGGATTTTGGCTAGCCATGGAGTGATAGGTCCTCGCATTGTTGAGTCACTTTGGCAAGATTGGCCTTGCCTCAATCATCGCATAGATTATGGTTGAGGGTTATGGGAGAGGAGGTTCTAGTAAGAGCATGTTAGGTAGTCATTAATGATGAGAGTGTCATGATGTTAGCAGGATAGGTTCCTTCTGCGATGGGCAGGGGATTCTGGCATAACAGGGCTGAGCAGTTCAACTACTCGTAGAGGTGAGCTGGTTTCTACAGGGGAGGGTCATGCTGGTCTTCCATTTGGTTTTAGTGATTCATTGATGGTGTGGGGAACTTCACCGGTGTGGCAGAGTGATCAAAAAGAGGAGATCAGGGGAGGCCCAGGTAGATGAGGGTTCAATTTCACCAAGATTAGAGTGCATCTTTAGGAGTTTACTCTTGTAGTGAATGAGATGGACTATTCGGTAGAGCAACTTCTTGAGGATTTGGGTAGAGTTTTACATCGTCAGGATGCTCTACTTATTGGTGATAGACACTAGGGTTCTAATGCCCATATCTAGCAGGATAATGAGTGGAGCAAGGGTGGATTCATGTTGATTAGGTTGGCTTGGGATCTTGGTATTGAGGGACTCCTTCAGTATAGGATAATACAACAATTATGGATGATTAATGGCACCTTTGGGACCCTAGTGAAGTTTGTAGTGATAGTGGGGGTCCACAGTCAGAGAGGGTGTTTGTTCAGGCATTGCTTAAGAATAAGTGATGTTTGGTGCATTAGAATAACTTTCTAGATGAGGATGCCACCTGGGAGGGTGAGCATATTTTGGAGCACCCAACTTTGAGGTTGCTTGAGGGAAAGCAACATTTGGGAGGGGAGGGCAATCATGTCCCTTCTCAAACACATTAGTAACATGGTGTTGCTACACAATTTTGCACATTTTTTACTAAGGAAGAGGGCCCCACACTTTTGACTTGGGGACTTAAGGGCCAAATCGACTTTATTTAGCTGCTAGTGGAATGTGGGGGCCACCCACATAGGAGTTCGAATTGGTCATTCGGTATGCTTGGAGGGAAAATCGAATGGGTGGATGGAAGGGCCCACATGAGGCTAAGGGGGCCCAAGGAGTTATAAAGAGAGATCAACTCTCATTTTATTTTCATTCTAAATATTTGATAAACAAACTCACTCTTGTACACTCTACTGCTTATCTAGTCTACCAACTATTTAGCCACGAGTCTTCTGCAGGGAAGGTTCAACCTCTACTTTGGGGTCCGTGCCCACCCTAGGGATGCTATTTCACAGAGATTGCATGAGTTTCCAGTAGAGATTCACAGCTCATCCAGCCACGTAGAGGAAGGGACTGCATGTTTTCTGGGCAACCGGAAATACACAGAGGTTGATTTAGCCACCCAAGAGGCCGAAACGCCAAAGTCAAAATCAAAGAAATTCCCTTATGATTTTTTCTGGGTTTTGTCCAAGGAGTCTAAGGCTAAAAGGGAAGATTTTTCTGGGAATTTTTTGGGTACTTTCCAGTAGGTCGAAAGTCAGCAGATGTAGCTAGAGAGTAGCTCCCAAGGGGCCGAAAATCCAAAGTCAAAATCAAAGAAATTCCCTTCTGGGTTTTTCTAAGTTTTGTCCAAGGAGTCAAAGGCTGAAATGGAAGAATTTTCTGGGCAGCTTTTGGGCATTTTCCAGTAGGCCAAAAGTCAAAAAATGTAGCTGGAGAGCAACTCCTAACAGGCCGAAAATCCAAAGTCAAAATCAGAGAAATTATCTTCTGGGTTCTTTGAGGTTTTGTCCAAGGAGTCTAAGGCTAAAAAGGAATAATTTTCTAGGGAATTTTTGGGCACTTTCGAGCAGACCGAAGTCAACAGATCAAAAGTTTACTAGGACAACGCACAGCATAATAGAGCAACAAATGAAGAACCATCTTTCGAGCTATTCTACCCCCTGGGTTTGGTCCAGCTTGTCTTTAAGACAAGCCTAGGTGCACTACTCCATTTATATATTGTACTCATTCTCTCATATTTCATAATATATGGCTCAACAGTTCTAGTATTACAGTTTTTCATGGGTGTTTGCTAAATGTTTTTAATTTTCCACTGTTGCACTGTTTGTTTAATTGGTTTATCACTTAAATTCCTGTTTAGGAACATTAAATATGTGGCTTACATGAGTACATTTTATTCTCTATACATATGATTGTCAACTAGTATTCAATTGTTGCAAAACCCATTATACTAAATTGAGTTTTCTTTAATAGTATTCAGTTGTTGGAAGACTCATTATGCCAAAAAGAATGATTTATTTTACAGCTATTTAAATTTTTGAATTTAGACTTCTATGATCCATAATAATTATAACATTATCTTTCGGTAAAAATCATATAAGAGATATTCGCATTGGCGCTTTTCGAGCCACCCAGTGTGGTTCATCTTCAGGACAAGATGAGGAACCAGATCGAGGCATTGTAATAAATAGATGTAGAGAGCTACTAACTAGCCATTAGGGAGTAACAACTAGTTTGACTAAAGGCAAAATTTAGTAATTAGGTTGACCAAGAAGGTTAAGGGAATCTAACTAAAGAATTTAAATTTATAAAAATATTATTGAATTAAATTCTATTATATTATAAATTTTTATGTAATATAATAATAATGTATTAGAAATTAATATTATAAACCAAGTAGTTATAAAGTTACTTAGTCTTTGTTAATAAACTTTTTTAACCCCTTGTACCCATTATTAAATTTATATATATAATATCCTAAAAATATAATATTAGGTTTTAAGCTATCATACCCCAAAATTAACTAATATAGACTATTTTTTAAGAATGATACTAATATTTGGTGGATTAACAATATATGATAAAAATAATATAAATAATAATAAAAAATAAAATATTATAATAATATTGCTAACTAAATAGTTAGGAGATTAACAAATATTTTCTAAAATAATTAGTAATAAAATAGTATAATAATATATATATATAATATAAAAAAAATATATATATATATATTAAAAAAATAATATATTTTTTATTTTTATTTTTATATAAATATATATATATATATATATTTATATATAATATTTATATATATAGATATAATTAGAAGGAGAGTAGGAACCTATCATCTCGGATATTCTAGCTTCATCTCTATTTAAATTAACATGCCTCTTTTCTATCACTAGATCCTGTTCTTTCTTCCTTTTAATATATATATATATTATTTCATAATAATATTTGTTTTTCCCAACTATTTATTTTATAACACTGTTTAAATTTTTTATTTTTTTATTGCTATTTAATATTATTACTAATTATTTTTATAATAATATTTGTTAATGATGCAGGAGCATTCAGCCCAAGGGAAATCATTGTAAATAGTAGACATAGGGGGTCATGCATTTTTGAAATTAGTTTCCTAAGTTCCAAGTCAGTTTAATATTTAGGCCATTAAGTGTGATTTAATTAGATATTCTCAAAATAAATAAATGAGAACATAGGAACTAGGGAGAGCTTTTAGGCATAAAAGGAATGGATGTGGATCATTAAGTGATAAGGAGGCTTTTCTATTTTAAACAGGGAAAAGATGGAATAAAGCCTCAAGAGGCTTTTTGTCATATGTAGGCATTGCATGTAGAGCTTTAGAGCTTTTATTTGAGCGATTTTAGGATTTTTGTTGAGAAGTTGAAGGGATTGAACTTAGATTAGATCATTCTAAATTTACTAAATTATCAAGCCTAAAGAGCATTAAAAATCAAAGGGGGAGAAAGTGTGAGATTGAGAGTAGGCTTGAATAGCCAAGGATGTAAGCCTCTAGCAAGTTTGTAGACGGTCATCAATTCTGAATATCCGGACAAGACTAAAGTTGTAAGTAATTTTATGTGTTTCAGATTATATACATTGGTTGATTGATCGTGATATGTATTTCTGTAAAATGTATATATGTGATTGAGATATTGATCGTTGGAAAGATCGATGTATATCGAAATCGATTAAGCATTTGCAGAAGTGCTGAATTGGTGTTTGCTGTATGTAGAGCTGAATTTGTGAATGATGCCTTCGATAAGCCATTACCATTAATGATGATTGTGTTCAATGCGTTGCGTTATGGTTTGTATTTTACATTGAGTTGAAACACAGATTTGAATTCAACTCAGTAAAAACAAAATCCAGGATGAATTCTTATGTTAATCTGAATAGTCTTATGATAAGCCTCAGGCACAGAAGATCTGGCAAGAGGGCGCTGGATGGTGTTTCAAACTGTGTTTTGGAATTCAATTAAATACAATTTAAATTGCTGTGAGGTTCTGAACAAACCTGTGATGAGAGGCGTTGAATTTATTTAATACACTGTTATTATGAATTCATGTTATGCTCTGGATCGATATCCCATAAGTAACCTTTAAGGAATGGTTGGTTAATACATAGAATTGCAGGATTAAAAAAAACCCGTGTTAAGAGATGTTGGTTGGTTCGAAGTCAGATCCTCTCCGTCCGCAAAACATAAATGTATGAAGTATATTGCTCTCCGTGTTGAAGCTAGAACACAACAGTGGTCACTCACTATACGATCAAATAGTATTCCACGTGTAATGCAGAAGTATCGAGATAGGTATGACAGGGCAATAGAGAAGCTATCCAACCGGCACTCCTTGCGAAGCTGGTTTCTTTGCTTAAGTGGTTTTAATGGGCGATATTTTGAGGTTAGGTGGAGGATTCATTCATTCATAATTCACATCCTGTGGAATTGATCTTTAGTCTCTATAAGCCAAAAACCACTACGATACTGAGACATTGACCACTGCTAGCAAAGGGTTCACTGCAAGTGGAAACCGGATGCAGGTTTGAGTTTTAAGGGCGCACCTAAATATTGAGGTGATAAGATTTGGGAGCGTGGTTAAAGAAACAAACAAGTTTCAAGTTTGGCTTAAATTGTGATGTAGAGGTATTAAACACACTGGCACATTTGTTTTATGACTTTTAAAAGCCCTATGAAATGGAGATAAGGAATAGTAATTATTGAATGAAAGATTGTGAATCGAATGGAAGTTCTTAGAACATGCAGATGTGTGGGAATTTGTCAGACATTGATTTTTTAGGATTTGGGTAATAGTTGAGATGCATTCTCATATGCACAGATTTTAAAGACCCTGGTTATTGCAGGCCCTGCCAGCATCAGGTGGTATCAGAGTGGGAATGCTTTGTTGAAGAAGTTTGTTTTGAATGAGTACAGTTGAGAACTGAAGTATGTTTCTTTGAATGTGTGATGAATGATTTTAAAATTTGATATGCAAGCTACACAAATGCAGTGAAGAAGATTGCAGAAGTGGAAAGAAGACAAGATCATGCAGGATCTTAAAGGTGAGATGATTTTTTGAGTTAAAATTTATAATTGAAGTTTATGGTTGCAGAGAAGATGATGGCAGTGAACCTGGCATTCAGCTAAAGGCTGAATAAGGAGGACAATTGTAGTGTCCTGAAGAAGAA
>APFE030982146.1:45727-79739 GCA_000404065.3 Pinus taeda
GAGCAGAGAGAGTGCTCAAAAGGTTCCAGAGGCAGTGAACCAAGTACTTACCAAAAGACTGAGTGAGGAGAGCTTGGTGAGGTAAGTGGCAACAAGAGAGATTGTTGTTGCAGAGGCTAGTACAACTCATGGTGAGTGAGAAACTCATGAGGAAGCAGTCTGCCAGAGGGAGAGGGACTTTCAGAGGAAAAGGAAGTCAAGGTGGTAGTGGAAGATCTACAACAGCTAAAGAAGGAGCTAGCAATAGCTCAACCCAGCATGCAACCACAGGAGGTGATGCAAGAGGCAGAGGGAGTTTTTCTAGAGGAAGAAGAGGTTCAGAGAAATGCCACAGAGATGAGATGACTACAGAAGTTCGAGAAAGAAAGATTGCATTAATAAAGGTACAATTGCAAGTACTCGAAGAATGGCTGCAAGAGCAGGAAAATCAGAAAGGAAAATGGATCTTTCCACTGAAGGGAAAGAGAGTGATTTGGTGACAATTGCAGAGGAGGTTGAGGCAAATTGTGATTGCCTTGTTGAAAAAGGGACTTAGAGTTCTTGAGCCAGAGGTGGAATTTGAAGATTCCACACGCAGATATGTTCAAAGGAAAATGTTGGAGGAAGCAGTCAAGACTAAAAAGTCTTGTGGTTTTAAAACTAATGAGTTGTGTTGTTTGTAGGTACAGTACAGGGGGATGAGCAAGCTTTAGAGTTTTTTCAAGAAGAGTTGAATTTGAAGACTGTTCAGATCGATGCTGAGATAGCGAAGGAAATGAAGATAGAGGAAGCAGAAAATGGTGATGATGACATGCTTCAGCAATGCTACAGAGAAATTTCATTGTTGGAATACTTGTTGGAGAACCCAGAGTACGACAGGGAGATTGCAGACGAAAGAGTTCAGTACAGTGAACGAGAGCATAACGACATCTTGGAGACAGATGGTAAGAAGGCGAGACTAGCTAATAGTCTCATGGTGAATACAAATCAGCATACTGATGTGCTGACAAAGGAGTTGGGAAGGAACTCATAGCAGCATGCTGAAGTGTTGCCAGGGAAAGCTGAGGAGAAAACTAGTGTAGATTTGTTGAGTCCTGAAGAAGGCTTGGAACTGCAGAGAGAAAACTTGGTGACTGATTTTGATTTTGATGCTGACAATTTGATTGTGTTTACAAGTGATGTAGCAGACAGTCCATCATTTGAGATTGTCTTGGAAGAAGAATAACTGTTACAGGTAGAAGATGAGACAGTCATGTCTCATATGCAGAAATTTGCTACCATAGGTGACAAGAAAGAGTTGGCTTGTCGGTATAGCCAAGAGAAGACTGGTGTACAAAATTTTGGAGCTGCTACAGTGACAGAGGATGAAGCTACAATGTTTGAAGAACTTGATTTGATTCCCAAAATCAATCAAGAGGATGATGGACAATTACTGAAGATGCTCGAAAGAGAAGATGGAGATTATGCTGGAGTTAATTCGCAGCATGTTAATGAAATTGCAGATGATGAGCAAAGGAATGTTGCAAAGGGACATGAAGTTTGGGAGGCCACAACATCCATAGTAACAGCTAGAGCAACATTTATGATGACAGCTGAGACAACATTGATAGCAGCAGAAGAGGCACTGAAGCCTTATGGGTTTTATTCTAACAATTGTTTTGTGAGTACAGGTTTTATTGAAGATGTTGGAGAAAATCTGTTAGACAGAGAAATTGAAATGATGAGGCGGACGATGATGAAAGAATCCTGGAAGAGACCAGCAGCAGTGAAACAAAGGAGAAGCAGCAAAAGGAAGACAGTAGAAGATTGCAAGAGCACAGCCAGTAGAGCGATGCAACATAAAGTGTGGAAACCTGGAGAAAGGCAGCGAGCAATAGCACATGATAACTTGCAGAACAAAGTGTGGGATCCAGGAAAACCAAGACCAGAAGACACATGATCAGGAGATCATGAATATTTTCTACCTTGGGAGTCTGATGCAGAAGCATTCAGCCCAAGGGAAATCATTGTAAATAGTAGACATAGGGTGTCATGCATTTTTGGAATTAGTTTCCTAAGTTCCAAGTTAGCTTAATATTTAGGCTTTTAAGTGTGATTTAATTAGATATTCTCAAAATAAATAAATGAGAACATAGGAACTAGGGAGAGATTTTAGGCATAAAAGGAATGGATGTGGATCAGTAAGTGATAAGGAGGCTTTTCTATTTTAAACAGGGAAAAGATGGAATAAAGCCTCAAGAGGCTTTTTTTCATATGTATGCATTGCATGTAGAACTTTAGAGCTTTTATTTGAGTGATTTTAGGATTTTTGTTAAGAAGTTGAAGGGATTGAACTTAGATTAGATCATTCTAAATTTTATAAATTATCAAGCCTAAAGAGCATTAAAAATCAGAGGGGGAGAAAGCGTGAGATTGAGAGTAGGCTTGAATAGCCAAGGCTGTAAGCCTCTGGCAAGTTTGTAGAGGGTCATCAATTCCGAATATCCGGACAAGACTAAAGTTGTAAGTAATTTTATGTGTTTCAGATTATATACATTGGCTGATTGATCGTGATATGTATTTCTGTAAAATGTATATATGTGATTGAGATATTGATCGTTGGAAACATCGATGTATATCGAAATCGATTAAGCATTTGCAGAAGTGTTGAATTGGTGTTTGTTGTATGTAGAGCTAAATTTGTGAATGATGCCTTCGACAAGCCATTACCATTAATGATGATTGTGTTCAATGCGTTGCGTTATGGTTTGTATTTTACATTGAGTTGAAACGCAAATTTGAATTCAACTCAGGAAAAACGAAATCCAGGATGAATTCTTATGTTAATCTGAATAGTCTTATGATAAGCCTCAGGCACAGAAGATCTGGCAAGAGGGCGCTGGATGGTGTTTCAAACTGTGTTTTGGAATTCAATTAAATACAATTTAAATTGTTGTGAGGTTCTGAACAAACCTGTGATGAGAGGCGCTGAATTTATTTAATACACTATTATTATGAATTCATGTTATGCTCTGGATCGATATCCCATAAGTAACCTTTAAGGAATGGTTGGTTAATACATAGAATTTCAGGATTAAAAAAAACCTGTGTTAAGAGATGTTGGTTGGTTCGAAGTCAGATCCTCTCCATCCGCAAAACATAAATGTATGAAGTATATTGCTCTCCGCGTTGAAGCTAGAACACAATAGTGGTCACTCACTATACGATCAAATAGTATTCCACGTGTAATGCAGAAGTATTGAGATAGGTATGACAGGGCAATAGAGAAGCTATCCAACCGGCACTCCTTGCGAAGCTGTTTTCTTTGCCTAAGTGGTTTTAATGGGTGGTATTTTGAGGTTAGGTGGAGGATTCATTCGTTCATAATTCACGTCCTGTGGAATTTACCTTTAGTCTCTATAAGCCAAAAATCACTACGATACTAAGACATTGACCACTGTTAGCAAAGGGTTCACTGCAAGTGGAAACCAGATGCAGGTTTGAGTTTTAAGGGCGCACCTAAATATCGAGGTGATAAGATTTGGGAGCGTGGTTAAAGAAACAAACAAGTTTCAAGTTTGGCTTAAATTGTGATGTAGAGGTATTAAACACACTGGCGCATTTGTTTTATAACTTTTAAAAGCCCTATGAAATGGAGATAAGGAATAGTAATTATTGAATGAAAGATTGTGAATCGAATGGAAGTTCTTAGAACATGCAGATGTGTGGAATTTGCCGGACATTGATTTTTTTGATTTGGGTAATAGTTGAGATGCATTCTCATATGCATAGATTTTAAAGATCCTGGTTATTGCAGGCCCTGCCAGCATCAGTTAATCCACCTAACTATTTAGTTTATGATTCTATATTAGTTAATATTTGGGGTTATGAATAGGCTTAAACCTATTAATATTAATATTTTTTAGAATATTATATATAATAATATTTAATTATGATGATGATGGATAACGTCCATCGAGACCAAACTTTGGTCTATCAGACCTAAAGAAACAAATTATTTAGTTTGATTTAATATTTTATTCCTATGCTCAAAAAGCTTGGAGAAAAGCCTCCCTAGCTCACTGTAATTTTGACAATGTAAAAGGCTAGGAAGGTCAATATTGCAACAAAGATTTTGAAACTGAGATCTAATGTGGTTGTACGTGGGGCACTCTAAAAGGAAGTGATTTTCATCCTCGATGTTCGTATTCTCACAGAGATGAAAAAACCTTTCCATCCATGGTGTTTCAGGAACTGCCCAACGACCCGTTTCACTATGGATCTCATGAGAGTTCGTTCTAATATTGGCTATATTAATTTTCTTCTTTGAGCTATTTAAAACAGAGAGATACTTTTGATCTTCTAGGGTGGGGTTGATGACATCCTTATAATATCTTAATTTTCTTTTAGCTGCTAAATCTTTCTCACACCACATTTTTTCTTTGAACTTAGAAGTAACAATATTTTAATGTTATTAATTTTTTGCAATGCAACATTCTCGTCGATCTCCCAATGGCTTAACCAGGCCCTAGTGCCTTTATACCAACCTCGTTTGAGGCTTAGGTGGTTTTGGCTGGAATTTAGAGCTAGCTTAGGAAGTATATGGTCTCCTATGTTATTGAGTTTGTGCTTGTACAATAGAAGCCTAGTCATAGCTAGGCTCTCGATAGGGGAAAGACCCACTTCTATAAGGAGAATCGGATAGGGTGTGTTGCTTTTAATTTTGAGGTTATATGTTATAAAACACTTCTAGATTTGCTCAATCTTTCTCCAATATTCTCTAGGGATGCTACAACCCCAAACCTCACATCCATATAAGATAACCGGAGTGACTAAAGTTTCAAAGAGGAACTTCTTTCTATCCCACATTACGAGGTTTGTCATTTTACAATTATTTTCAAGACCAAAATAAGCTTTCCATCCCCCATTAATCATTTTCTCAATCCTATAGTTCTAGTTGAACTTATGATGAATATCAATTCCTAGGTACTTGTAGGAAGACACTTCCTCCGAGTTACTATTGTCATACATAAAATTAGCGTAAGTTTCCTTCTTGGATTTAATAATCATAACTTTTGTTTTGTCAATGTTAATAATCATACCCATGGTAGAGCAGAAATCCTTAAGAAGTATAAGTTGGTTATCAAGATCATATGGGCACCTTACGAGAAGAACAATATCATCAGCGTAGAGAAGAAGGATGATGACTATCCCAACTAAGATCGTGCCAGCACATCCTGCTTCCTCTAAACAACCTTCTAGCTTGTCGATGTAAATTCCAAACAGGGTAGGGGAGAGGGGGCAACCTTGTTTAACTCCGATATTACGCTTAATATCTTTTGACCACCCCTCATTTCTCTTTAACTTGGCAATTAAATTCTCGTATAACCTTATAGCAGCAACTCTTAACTCAAAAGGAACCTTTAGCTTTTCTAATCTGTTCCAAAGGTTGTTTCTAGGAACCATATCAAAAGCCTTTCTAAAGTCCACAAAGCAACAAAAGGGATTGGATTTATCCTTGCGGCTTTCCTCCACAATGATCCTAAGCATAATGGTTTGTTGTTGAGTGCTTCTTTCTAAAACCGACTTGGCATTTAGCCCGCTTACCTTCACTTTCAAGCCATATGCTCAACTTCCTTTCCAAAATAATACCATATAACTTGGCTAGGAGAGGGCTGATCATAATTGTTTGATAATTAGAGCGGTTATTTGTATCCCCACTTTTAAAAATAGGGATAATGAGGCTTTGAGTCCATGGTTTAGGGAACCCTTGCTTGACCGCTTGATTGAAAAGCTTGTGAATGTGGGGATGATGATAAAGACCTCCAATTTTTAAGATTTCCACATGGTAACCTTCAATGTCCCTTAGCTTTCCCAATTAGCCAAGTGATTAACCCCAAATCAATGTCTTCAAATGAGAAAACTTCTTTCGTTGTGAGCAGGGTTTCAAAGTTATCCATGACATTTGGAGATTCATAAAGCTTTTTAAGATAGGAATTCCAGTCGTGTAAAGCAATTTTATTATTATCTTTAGTTTTCCTAGATAGAATCTACCTCCAGAATTTCTTAGGAGCTACCTTAGAGAGGTGTAAGAGATTCTTTTTTCTTTTACGAATATACTGCCTTTTTTCCCTTTTAGTTAGGGCTTTGTATATTTTTATTTTGCCAATTTTAAGAGATTCATCAACAAGTTCCTTAATTGTTGTCCTTGCACTTTTACAATCTTTGTCATACCATGGGTTGGTTTTGCTCTTTCTTTTATTACTTGAAACTTCAATTGAGAACTTGTTAATAGAATATGAGAGGGTTGTAGTAAAATTATGATAGAGATCTTCTATGTTTTCTATAATAGATAAAGGAAGCAAATTAGCTTTTAATTCATTTAGAAAGAGATCTCTTTTATTTCTATCAAAGATTAACTTCCTTTGGCTACAAGGATTATCTTCTATGGGATCTCTATGCATGAAAAATTGAGAGTTATAAGTAAAAGCCTATGATCAGAGTTAGGCTCATGGTCATTTAAGATGTCAAAATTTGTTATTTCATTGTATAGAGGGAGATCAACGATAACATAGTCTACCACATTGCTACCAAACCCATGGATGCAAGTCATCTGGCTAGAACTGGGCCACTTCTTTAGACCATTGCAAATTATGAGATCCGTTGCAAAGGGTTATAAAAAGTTTTAATAAAATTAATTATTCTATTAATAAAGATTAATTAACATATTAAAACTACTTGGTTTATAATTATTATTTTATTAAATACAATTATTAATAATATTATTAAATATATTTTTTTATAATATTAATAAGAATTTAATTCAATAATATTTTTATAAATTTAAATTCTTTAGTTAGATTCTCTTACCCTTCTTAGTCAGCCTAATTACTAATTTTTGCCTCTAGTCAAACTAGTTGTTACTCTCTATTCCTAACGACTAGTTAGTAGCTCTCTACATCTATTTATTACAATGTCTAGATCTAGTTCCTAATCTCGTCCTGAAGATGAACCACACTGGCTGGTTCGAAACGTGTCGATAAGAATATCTCTTATGTAATTTTTACCAAAAAAATATTGTTATATCTATTTAAATTATTCATAAACCATCTTTGAGCCCTCTTCATTTAGTTACTTTCTCAATTATAAAAAAAATAAAACAAAAACTTAGAGTATTAATTATTTATCAAATCCACATTCCATATGCAATATTGAAAAACAATATTAATTCATACAATAACTTATAAATGAATATTATGTTTATTATTATTATCAAATAAATAAAAATTGACCAAATAATAATTCAAATGAATATTGAATTAAAATAAAACAAACTAATAATATAACTAAAAAATTAAAACAATATTGTAAAATAATTATATATATGTATAAAAAAAAATCTAATTTTATCAATCAATTTAAATATACTATAGTAATAATTATCAATCAAATTAAAAAATAATAATAATAATAACATTTAAAATCAAAATTAATTAAAAAATAAAATAAAATTAGTTTCTTACTTAAATAAGAATTTAAACAAATATAATAGTCTTTCTACACAACTTAAACTTTAATCTTTGTTAATCCATGTCTTTCAGGGCGGTAGGATTATGTAATTGATTCTTGAATCATGTATTAATTTTGCATGGAAATCAAAAGTAATTTCAAAATTTCAAAGAAAAATTTTATGGAATTATATAGTTATTTTTCAATATTTTTATAAATTTTCATGATTTTAATCAAATTTTAAGGCTTGAGGTCTTATTTGGCATCTTTCCAAGGCACCAACCCTATTAGGGTACATTAAAGCTAAGATATACCCCAGATTTGATGAACAAGCTTTTCCTTGGTAAAGCAATGCTAGCATTACTTCACTAACAATAAATGTTAAGTTTAATTAACTCCTTGTCATTGCTTTTCAATCTTTGTGACATCTAGGTCTTTCTGATATCTGGGACATGAAGGTCTTTGTGAGATCTGACTTTTCGGTCTTTGTTACATATGGGCTTTGCCCGACGAACACATAGGGCATGTTCCACTTCCTTTACCAAGTGTTCTCTTACCTCTCTTCCAACCTTTGCCTCTATAGGATCAAGGTAAGCAATTCAATCTACAATGGGATACTCTCTTCACCATCTAACCGCCCTTAGTAACATGACCAAATTTTAGTGTCATAACAACTAATCTTCGCATAAATATTTTTTTTGCATAGAGAACTAATTTGGTTTTTTCAGATGCTTTGTTGCTGCTCTATTGGTGATGTTATTAGAGGAGATATTGGTGATCTTGGAAATGTTAACAGTGGTGAAGCATCTAGCTTATAAAAACTAAGTTACAAGTCGAAATATTTCTTGAGGTACTTACTTTTAATAATGAGACTACCAGGAGTAATCAACTTGGGGCACCATTGCCCATACTGAGAGTGATGCCTTTGATTTGTGACTAAAAATATGGTAAGAAACATTAACAAAGAAGATTAATTCTCTATACTCTCATAATAGAGGAAGCGATGTCAAGGCCTTTGCATCTAAGCGTTCATCTCTCTTTCCTAGCTACAAGCATATATGTGATAGACAAAAATATGAGAAATGGTGTAAAGCACTTGCATACTAATTCCAACATCATCTACATTAAGAGAATTTATACATGAGTGAGGAATTAGACCCGCACCTACAAACTTTAATTATGGAATTAAGCAGTAAGTAACTAGAACTGTCCCTTTCCTCTTTTCATGAAAAGAATATGCATTATATTTCTGCAAAAAACTCTATATATTCTTTCTGAAATGAGAAAAAGACAATCTATGTTTTCTTTTTGAAATGAAAAAATCCTAAGAGAGGAAACAATTAAATTTGAAATGGAAATAACCATTAATCTTACTTATTTTCTATATTTCTATACTGGAACAAATGTTTGCTCGGATGTTGGATGCGTATGTCAACAATAGTTGCTCTCCCTCTATAGCCTTTATATATGTGCCTAATGTTGAAACTTTACTAGCTAGCTTCCTAGCCATAAAAAACAACATTTTGTGCTACATGCCTAGATCCTCTATGATGCACATGCTAGTCCTGACATTCGTTAGTCAAAGATCCCACATGGAGCATTCTAAAAAATGAGAACCCACTGAAAACTAACCTATTAGTTTACATTTTTTTCTATTCTAACTACTTCCATATCATTATTTTTTAAAGAAGCTATCATAGTCTAGTTGGTGTCTCAATATGGAAAATATATCAAAACAAAATATTTTGATATTAAAATGAAAGATGTATATCGAAATTGTTAAATGCATGTATTTTCTTTTAATGCACTCCACTTGGAACAATATCATTGTGAACAACGGATGGAAAAAATAACCTACAAGAATCAGAGCTACCTTAAAACAATACCCCAAATTCGAGCTACAAACTCAAAATATCTCTTCATTCCACAAAAATTCAAGCATAGATATATGATTTTTTAAATCACGTATAAATATATGCTTATGCTTTTTCAAGGTCAAATGCAAAGGCATACTCGAATAGTCCTTTCTACCTACAATACAATATTTTTTCTTGACGATATTTTTTTTTCTTGACTCTACATTGCTAGGTTCTTTTCTTTCCATTTCCAACTGCTTTGTAGTTGGATATTTGCAATAACAAATTATTCAACCTAGAATTAGGGATTCCAACAACCAGAATCCCCAGATGGTTCAATAAAATATCCTCTACCTAGAACAATATAATGTTATTAGTGCAGGAAGACAGAGAATTTAAATAATTGATTTTGTATCTGGCATTTACCATAACCAAAAGCCTTAAACATGGATGTTTGCTTCCATCTTTAAATCAAACAATAAAATTGGCTTCACATGATGTGATATGAGTGGAGGTCACAAAACGTTGTAATATGGAAGAACAAGATAAAATGGAACTCATGCATAAATATGTTTGATGGAGTTGACATATAGCTCACAAAGGGACAAGATACTTTTCTTTGTGTCTAGGTTTTCAGGGTTGTCAAGTGACGTTACCAAAAGTTTATAATTTTTCAATAGAACTTAGATTAATGAGTTGTTGACATTTTCCTACATGTTCTAGCTTTCAAGTCTATTTTGAAGTCTTCCCTACTTGATAGCATGATTAGTGATTCATTTCTTATTGAGGGGATTAACAATTCATCACAAGACTATTGTAATTCTCATTGTTTTTTAAATCCTAGTAATTAGATTTCTCTCTAGCTAGTCTATATACTATTATATATACACGATTATTTTTTCACTTGACCTATGATTTCTCCTCAACTATTCTTGGTTATGGACCCTAAGTATTCATTTTCCATGTCTGTTTTGATGTATTTCACCCAACACAATATCATTGTGAATAATGGATGGCAAAAAGAACATACAAGAATTGAATTTTCTTTAACAATATCATTGTGAACAATGGATGACAAAAAGAACCTACAAAAATCAAAGCTACCTTAAAACAACACCCCATATTCGAGTTGGAATACTAAAAAATTCTCTTCATCCCATAGAAAATCATGTATAAATATATGTTGGATTTAAGACTTTTTTGGTTTATATCTTCTAACTTAGTAACCGGAGAACCCACAGTAAAAACCATTTTTTTCAACGTTTCAAATCTCAACAGGGATCCATCATCCCTAGAAAGAAAAACATAATCACACAATTCTTGATGAAAAATGGTATTAACTATTGACGAAAAATGGTTTTTACCGTGGGTTCTCTAGTTACTAAGTTAGAAAATAAATATATGTTCTTAAAAATCAAGTATAAATGTATTCTTATTCTTTTCAAGGATGATTTCAAAGGCATACCTAAATATTCCTTTCTACTTGCAATAGAATTGTAGTAGCCTTGGTGACAACATTTTTCTTCTTGACTCTACATTTTCAAGTTCTCTTCTTTTCATTGCCAACTATTATTTAGTTGGATATTGGTAGTAACGTGTTCATTCAGCCTAGAATCGGGGATTCCAACAACCACAATAGTCAAAATACCTAGATGGTTCAATAAAATATCCTCTCGCTAGAATAATACAATTTTATTAGTGAAGGAAGATAGAGAATTTAATAAGCGATGATGTATCCTACAATTACCATAATCAAAGGCCTCAAACATGGATTGTTTATTATCTATTTAAATCAAACAAGAAAATTGGCTTCTTGTGATGTTATATGAGTAGAGGTTACATAATGTTCTAATATGGGATAACAAGAACAAATGGAACTCATGCATAAATATTTTAGATGGAGTTGATAGACAACTCGCAAATGGACAAGGTACCTCCATTTGTTTGGATTGTTAGGGTTTTCAGGTGATGTTCCCAAGAGTCTACGATTTTTCAATATGTGACAACCCCTCACTATTTTCCCATGTATTGTAAATACTTCATATATTTTGTTAAAAATTAGGTTGAGGCCTTGGGACGCATATTCAAGAGCTGAAAAAGGTAAATTCATGAGATTTTAAATTGCTATGACACCCAAGGAGGCATGTAGGTATGCATTCTAAATGAGTTGGAGCTATTAGAAAATGCAATGTGGAAACTTATTATATCAATTTTCCTTAACCTTGATATTGGTTTATTAATCTTAGTTAATCTTCTTTGTGAAATAAAGTTAGATTTTTTCATCAAACAATATCAAGAAAAAATAGCAACAATTAAGGACATAGAAATTAGGCTCTCAACTAGGGTAAAACACCTCCAATGGGAAAACCCAGTAAACTCTTCTCTTATTATAGAATTTGCTTCAATTGAGACACCAATACCCAAACCCTAGACCAAGTCCTTCTCCAAGTACCAATTCATCCCTTCAACAAGTATTTCCTTGATTCTTCACCAACCAACTTCAACCTGCAACTTCAACCTTCCAACTTCAATGCTCGAACTCATCTTGCAACTTCAACCCTACAATTTCAATGTTGTAGCCTCTATGGAAACCCTAATACTGCCTCTTCCTGAGACCTTCCTAGAGAAAGAAAAATATTCCTAAGGTCAATGAGGTCAATGTAAGGTGTTATTCCATCCATCTACAAGGTTCTCCACTTCATCCTACTACGACTAAGACCTGCAACTTTGACCTACTTCTGTAGCACTAGAAACCATAGAATTTATCACATGTGAGAGAGCTAGAACCTAAAATAGAGATTTCTTCATCCTTCTTTCTTCTCCTAGACTTTCACTCTTCCTTTTCCTACTTCCCAGCTACAGATCAAATTCTTTCTTGAGAGATAGAACTTCTTGAGTGAGTGAGTGGTAAATAAGGTCGAAATACTTCTTTTTATAGCCTTTCCAAGGGGTCAAATTCCCTCCTGTAGACTAACTTGTAACTTCCAAGGCCGACTTGTACTTTTGGAGTTTCCAAGACTTTCTAGACACAAAATTAATTATTGTTACAATTACATGTTTCCCTGAAGGGTCTTATAAACATGATTTTGACTCCTTTGACTCATGACAATAAATCCTATGACTGAACAAACCATAGAAGCATGGAAAACATTATTTTACCTAAAATACCATCAATAAAGAGCATGAAACCCATGCTTCATAATAATAATTTTTTCTTTTCTTCTTTTGTTTTTTACATAGGATAAATATTGAAATGAATACAACAATAATTATGAAGACTAAAAGTAGTTACATTTTCAATGCTCCCTCTTAACTGGGAAGGTATTCATAATTGTACCACTAGCACAACGTCATTCTCAAACTAAGGAGTTATCATAATAAGAGTCAGATTGATAAGCCAATTGTAAGAATCATCATCATGACTAACATTGTCTCTAAGGCCTAACTAGACAAGCTCTACTTTAATCAAGAGCATTATGCTAGGAGACTTTATGTGTGATACCACACTACCTCTACAGAGCACATACCCCATCTAGATGTTCACAAGGTATGTCTTTTTAGTATTATTCTTATCTTGGATATCCATACCTGAGTCCTCAAATAATATTGGTCTCCCTCGACCACTCTTCTCTTGAATGCCTATCCAAATCTCAAAGAGTGCTAGTACCTTTCCTTTCTTGGATGTTATATACTCAAGGAAACCACAAATTCTTATCCAATCTTCCATCATTATCTCTTCATCACTTGAAGAGGATAATGCACATGCGATTTCCAACATTAATCCTTCTTAACCAGAGTAGACATCCCTATTGTCCTTTTAACTTGAGAATAAAACCTTGCTTCTATTTGAGGAGACTCCTTTTATCCTTCCAAAAACTAGAGGATATTCCTGACTTCCTTTCTATATGGGAAGTCAACATCACAAGCCTTATAGCTTATCTTCATAAGAGTACTAGCTACTTGATCTTCATAGCTACATGGCTCCCTCTTTCTTTTTCATCTCTTGTATCAAGATTTCTTCTTTTTAAGGTATCATTGAGCCACCTTCTCTTCTTAATCTTGTGACATGATCTAGGTCATATTTCTACTTTCATCTTCAACTTGAAGGCATTCCATTGAGCCTTTCCAAACTTTAAGTTGATCATAGCTTTCTTATGAAAGTGATCTCTTTTGACCTTTCGGTTATCTTCTCATACAACTATCGTTCAATCCCAAGATGGGCACATCTTGACTTCATAATTGCCAGGTACTAGATGTTGATCTTTCCTCAATATTATTCATACATTTCCATCCATACAGTTGAACTTGCCTCAAATCTCATCATGTATTCCTACAACATCCTTCTAGGTAGAAAAATAATATGTTAACCAAATAACCAACAATAATTAAAAATAGAATTACCTCATCATGATGACCTTCTCACTCCATCAACATTCTCATGGTCCATCTCCATATGAATATTCCTTCTTGCATCAGAGTTCCCAAGGATCTAACTTGATTACCAAGTTAGAGTTTTATCTTCCGGAGATTATACTGGATGTTAATCATTATTTTACATATTCTAGAGAAATTATAATTATTTTATACATCCTTAAGTAAGTCAAATTATTCCTTTTAAAACATCATACTATCATGCTAATCATGTTACAATATTCTTACACACATGAATATTAACCAATAGTTACCTTCCTATGCTTCTTATTCCATCATATACATATATATAATATATATAAATATATATAATCTATATAATATATATAATATTAATATATTATATATAATATATTAGATATAGTTAGTAATAATAGATCGATCTCACAAAGAAATGCAACTGACCATTGCATGCCTCATCCGATTACAACATTGTTCCAACATTCATGAATGTATATAACCTTGTCATAATCTTCTCCAAAGAACCTTCCAAAATAATGGTTCTTTAAGGATTATATCGATCCATTTAAGCAAGATGACTACCTCTAGCATAATGTTAGATAATGCCTAGATGACCAATATACAAAATGACCTATCTATCTACCTGTTAAAGACTATATGACTTTTACAAAGAAACTTAACCAAGTAGACTCTCCATATGCTATTACCACATGCTTCTCTCTATGATAACAATGCATACTATCCTAAAGGAAAGATTGATTTTTACCAAGAACCTGAAAAACAAGATTCCCTCTCTTAATAGTAAATATCTTTCACTTCTTCCCTCTTCGACTTCGTCTCAGGTTCTCCTACTTCCTCAACTATGTTTAGCCTCTCCCTTTTCATTTCTCTTGTTGTGCTATAGGCTAGGAAAGTCCCTCTCATAATTTCCACATTCATTACACTTGAACAAATGAACCTTGGACATATCTTTCTTCTTGGACTTCTCGAACTTTCCTTTCTTAATATTCTTGACTCAGGTTAGAAATGCTTGAGACTGCTCATATGATCCAATGTCATCTTTTACCTTGATCTTTTATTATTCCAATATGCACTAAGCCCACAACTCATTAAAGGGAGTTGAATCTTTCTTGGAGTAGATTCTTCTTGCAAAGTTGCTCCATTCTAGTGGCAGTGCATTTAGTACACATATGGTCACTTATGAATCAGAAATTGTTTCCCCAAGCCCTTACAAATGGTCTCTTAGCTGAGAGACTTTCATGAGAAAATATTTCATATCCTCATCCTTTGATTTTTTCATTCTATATAACTTTTTCTGCAATTACATATTTTGCCCTAATGTACTTACAAAGTATAGGTTCATTAGCTTGTCATACACAACCTTGGAAGTTTTCATGTTTGCAACAAATGGAACAAGAGAATCTTTAATGGATTAAAATACGATCCTTTGAGCCCTTACTTCCCCTCTATTGTACTTTTCTAGTTCTTGTATCTAGTCTTTGCTAGGTTCAATAAGTTCCCTAGTAACATATTCCATTAATTCTTGTTCCGTGATTATCAGGTCAACACTTTTCTTCCATGCTAGATAATTTGATGCTCCAATGAGCTTATTTCTCTCCTTGCAGAAAGAACCCATGTAACCTGCATATTCAGACATGATGTAATAATATGATACTTACTTGATAACCAAAATTCGCATTGATGATTGTTATATGGAATTTATATCTACGGATAAACACATTTTCTCTAAGTGGGTAGTTACACTTAGAACAACAGAAAGAAAGTGGTTTAACATTTTCAAAGTACATGATTTATCTACTATAAACCAATGGAATTGACAACATTGAAACACATTTGCATCATATATATGAACAAGAATATGGGAAAATGAACAAACAACTTTATTGATGTAGAAGGAAGAGTTACACGAAAGCGGTTTGATCCCGTGTCACTCATCCAGCTTCAGTCCAAACCCTCGTCACACCAAAAGCACATGAATCCAGCAGCGTAACATTACTCAACATGAACTCAATTCTAAAGCCAACAGTATTTCTCTACAATCTTCAAATTCTAGCCCCCTGATCACTATGATGAGTGGTCAATTTATAGGGAAATGCAAGTGGTTATGTCATAAATTGGGCATTGAATGGCTTTCCAAAATTGGAGTTAATTTCCATGGAGAAAGGGATGAGAGGATAGAGGGGTAATTGATCCATAGCCTATCCAAAGTTGACCACATAGGATGCTATAAGAGTTGGGCATCCTTCTAGAATGCTCTAGAATCAGAGAATATTCCCAGAATCCAATGTCAATTTCATTCATTCTCACCTAGTGCAGGTCAAAGAGGTCCTAAGTGCACTACAGTACAGGCCTAAATGGGCCTACCTACTTTGCAACATAGTTACCCCTGACCAAGGCTGTGTGGGTGTCCCAAGGAGGCATTTTAGCAGTGTTTCAAGCTAGGAAACTTTGATGGATGGAAGCATTCAATTTGATGACTTGTATAAGGCATGTAACAACTAAATTAGGGTTTGATGAGCCCTAATCGTACTGATCTGATTGTTGGGAGTGATGTGCCCAAATAGACCTGTAACAATAATGTCTTCAACCTTCGTGATGCCTTCAAGATCCTTGAAGAGACTTCCTTGAAATATGTTTCCTCAGGTTCCTCCAACAATAGCTTCCAAGAGTAATGAATGATAAGATCCTTTGATGCTTCTTTTAAATAGTTCTACCATTGAGTATTCAATTAGATCCCTTCAAGAGAAACTCCTTATTGAGGTCTTCATCTTCACGATTTCCTTGAGATTTTACTTTTTCCTTCATCTTCACAAGTAGTTCCTTCTAGTGTCCTTCCAGTTTCCTTCCTTGTTCACCTTAGCTCTTATACCATGTTAGAAAATGCAATGTGGAAACTTATTATATCAATTTTCCTTAACCTTGATACTTGCTTTTGAATATTAGTTAATATTCTCTGTGTTATTTAGTTAGATATTTTCATCAAACAAATATCAAGAACGAAATAGCAACAAAAAAGGACATATAAATTAGGATATCAGCTAGGGAAAATCCCCTCCAAGTGGAAAACCTAGTAAACTCTTCTCTTCTTGTAGAATCTGCTTGAATTGAGCCACAAATACCCAAACCCTAGACTAAGTCCTTCTCCAAGTTCCAAGTCATCCCTCCAACAAGTCTTTCCCTGATTATGCACCAAACAACTTCAACCTGCAACTTCGACTTGCCAGCTTCAATACTGTAGCTCGTCCTGCAACTTCAACCCTACAATTTTAGCCTTGTAGCTTCTATGGAAATGTTAATATTGCCTCCTACTAAGATCTTCCTAGAGCCAAAAAACTCTTCACAAGGTCAACGAGGTCAAGTTAGGGTATTCTTCCTTCTAGCTTCAAGGTTTTGGACTTCTTCCTACTGCAACTCAGACCTACAACTTCGGCCTCCTTCTGTAATGCCAAAAACCCTACAATTTCATACATGTGAGAGATATAGAGCCCAAAACAAAGATTTCTCCGTCCTTCTTTCTTCTCCTAGTCTTTCGATCTTCTTTTTCTTGATTCCCAGCTACAAATCAAATTATTTCTTGAGAGATCAAACTTCTTGAGTGAGTGAGTGCTAAATGAGGTCAAACTACTTCTTTAGGTAACCTTTCTAAGGGGTTGAATTATCTCCTTTATGCCATCTTGTAATTGCTAGGGCTAACTTTCTTGGAGTTTCTAAGACTTTCTAGACTAAAACTAATTATTTTTACAAATTACATTTTTCCTGGAAGGGTCTTATACAAATGATATTGACTCTTTTAACTCACAACAATAAATAATAAGACATAACAAACCCTAGAAGCATGATGACCATGTTTTTACCTAGAATACCATCAATAAAGAGCATGCAACCCAGGCTTTATAATAATAACTTTTTCTTTTATTATTTTGTTGTTACATAAGATACATATTGAAACGAGTACAACAATAATTATGAATACCGAAACTAGTTACATTTTCAACAAGGGAATGTCATCAAGAGGAAGTTGGATAAGAGGACAAGGGGAATGCTTCCTTGGAGAAAAGTGCAAGGAAGAAAGAACAAGAGAATTGATGGAAAGAGTGGTCGTGCCATCCATGGATTGGTTTTCGTAGACCAAAAATGGATACAAATAGTTGGTCCATTGGAACAAACAAGAAATAGGGATATTGTTGGGGAGACATGTCACGACCCCATAAGACAGGAAGGTTCTACACAAACTGGTAAAATATCGTATGCAAGGAAGGTGTGGACGAATATATAGTGAGAAGAATAAGACAAAAAGCAACGAGAAGCATTCAGAAAAGGGGAGGATACACAGAAAGAGAGATACAAGGGGTAGCGTATATCTGAGAAATGAAAGAAAATGGAAAAAATCAATGTAGAGGAAGAGGGAAGCAATTTCTGCATTACTATAGAACAAAGAAAGAAGGAAAATTTTGGTTTAGCAAGAGGAGAAATTTTAAGTCTCCTATGATTTTTTCTTGGGTTTTACAATGAGTTTTGGACTCCCGTTATTAGGTGGAATCACTGTGCTTCTATCATTAAGGGTGGAAATATTGGAGCATGTGGATTCCCTGTTTCAGCCTAATGTTTGAGGAGATGATGGCTTCATGGAGCATATGAAGGGTGGAGGTGGCAAAACTCTAGATTCCTTGTGAAAGGCTAATTGTAGTAATTTAGCTAGTGGATGGAGGTGGTTGGTCCTTTGGATTCCCTATCTCATCTAACGACATGGTTATATCCCTTGAGCGAACCTCCTCAAGCTCTAGAATCTATCTTGGGGGTATTTTCCTGCAAGAAATTCCACAATGCTTCCTAATCTAAGGTTGGATGGAGAGTTGAATACCTAGACTCACTTGCCCAACTTATGATATGAGATAATTGTTTACTCAAGCTCTTACACTTTGAATGTTATGCATGTGTCTAGTGTGTTGGGTTTAATGAATGTGATGATAATGGCTTAATGTGTTGGCTTAATTCTTGTGATATGATGAGGAATGTGAATTCGTGTACTATGCTAACACCTTGTGTTATCGATGAGGAATGGTTCCTTCATATATGACTAATGTATCCTTGTCTACTTATGTTTCATGTGTTATTATTATAGGTTGGCATAGGGATATTAATTGACAAGATGAATGACCAAGGATATGAATATGGTATGAAAGATGTATTGCATATGTTTTGAATACATTTACAGGAATAATCTTATTCCTCTACTTATACTAGGTCAAGTCAATTTGTTTGATCACACCTTATCAAGGTAAGTTCACATGTTTGATACATTTCAACAGGTCTTCCCTAGTTGAGGTAAGTCGATTGGTTTGGGTTGTATTTGATTGAACCTCCCTAGTCATGCTATGTTGACTAGTTGTAGTCATTTAGTTGTAGTCAACTAGTTGCAGTTGATTGGTTGTAGTCAACTAGTTTTACTCGACTAGTTGTAGTCAATTGGTGCTATGTTGAGAGATAAGTATATGGCCTAAGTATAGGAGATAGGTGAGTTTTTGTGCTTATTTCAAGTAGTTGGTGCATATAATTTTCTAGAAAGAATTGTTGTTAATTCCATTATATCATTTATGTTGTGAGATGTGGTGATTTCAAAGGAAGGCATATTTATGTTGTGATTGGGAGTTGGTTAAATTCCGTATTAATTGGTGAAGTTCACTTATATGCACGTCTCTATGTATTTTATTGGGAAAGATAACAACTCAAGTCTTTATTATTATCCCAATGAATTCTGGGAATAAGCTTATGTGTGCTTTAGCATTGTCTAGTTGGTAGCATGAAGCAATGATCTACGAATTTCATCGCTAAGGTTCGCCGCAAAAGTATGCAATATCTCAGAATAATATTATCTATCAGGAAATTGGAACATGAAAGGTTGGGTACATCGATGGGATCCACCAAGTTGGGCATCGGTCGATTCATCTAGGAGGCGGATTTCAAGATGAGTTCATGCCAAACCAAGGGAAAGAAATTAAGCTAGTCGGGGTGGGACCCACCAGTAAGAGGTCGGGCAAGTCAAGGCTTGGTGATGATTAAGGGCTCAGACAAGGTCAAGAGTTTGAAGCCGTGACAATGTGCGCAAGGTGGTTCCTCATAGAGAGGGCTAACCTCGACTCTCCCTTTCAATGTGGGACCCTTGGCCGAGTGACGTGGCATAAGCCACAACGTTAGGGCACCGAGAGGATCCCAATGGTGGGGTCACTACGTGGACACCATGTAAGGGCAACATAGATGCCACGTGGAAGGATAATAGTAGTATGAGGTTGATTGTCGAGTGAAGTCAACCTAGATGAGTCAGTAGAGTTGTTCGTCGAGTGTAGTCAACCAAGATGAGATGGTAGAGTTGATCGTTGAGTGAAGTTAAGAAGCATAAGTTAGAAAAGTTGATTTTCAAGTGAATTTGACAAGGATGAGTTGGCAGGGTTTGTTAATGAAACTTAGGAAGCCATAACTTTTGATCTCGGATCCTGTTTTCGATAAAATTTATATCACGAGAAAGGTATTGACGAGGAAAATGCAATGACATTGTTTATGGTTTATTTTCGAAGAGTTGAAAAAGGTAAAAAAATTTAGACCTCATTTCCATAATACAAATTTGGAGGTTGGGTAAACCATAGTAACTTCCTCCTTTTACTCTTAGTATAGGCTATGGATGGTAGGGGAGTATCTTATAGAGTGGTTGTTGGTGGGAAAGATTCACAAGAGCTAGGGTTGAAATCCCCAACAAAGCGGAATGAGAAAACAAGAAAGAAAATTCATGCAAGCATATCAAACATTTGAATTCAAAAAATGTGGATAAGAAAAATACCTGGGGGTCCTATGTTTGGAGTAGATCCCCTAGGGTTCAAACCTTATGCTTCCTCCAAGATGTGCATACCTACAAGTCAATTACAAAAGCATAGAACGATAATAGAATTCAAAGTACACGCATTTAGATATGTTAGATCATCATAAATTAGCATTCATAAGATGAAAACATATTTCAAGAACAAAACATGAGCCTCTTTATTAATGAAAAGAAGCAAGTACAAGAAAACTACAACCTGATCCAGGCCAAAGGTACTAATAGAACCTTCCTCTAGATCCATCCAGCCTAAGACAACATATATTTCCTCTATAATAGGTGCAAGGAGATGCTAGATAAGGGAACTAAACATCTATGCAAGGAAAAAAGGGTTATTTATAGACTGGGAGTGTAGTAGGCATAGGAAAATGCAGGCTTGATCTATGGGAATTTGGGTATAGTATCAATACCTATCATATGATATCCATTAGGCCTACCCAAGGGGTGTGTATATACCACCTCAAATTGTTTATTTCAGTTAGGCCATAGGTTCCAGTAGGTGGCATTTTGGTAAAACCCATAAACATCACCCAAAAAGTATATTTTTATTTATTTGTTCAAATTTAAAATGTTGTATGTGGATATAGTTTATAGGAACCGCATATGTATCTGCTTTTGTAGTGGGAAAAGTTGCATATGGATTTTGAAAGACACCTTTTTAAGATCAAGTCAAGTCTACAAGGGAAAGGGAGTGCCCATGCCAAATAAGAGCATATCATCTACAAGAGTGTTAAAAGATGTTATAACAAATGCCCCCTAATGTATGAGGTCAGAAGGGGACTAATGGTCAAAATACATTAATTATAAGAGGAGTTTTCCAAAAAACCCATGAGGATATCACTAGAGTCAAGTCCATAAAATACCAGTGGAAGGAGTCAGAAAGAATACTCATGTGTGAGGCAGGCATACCCATTCTCAGAGATAATAAATCATGACCGTTGAGCAAGTATAAAATGGATCCATGATGTATACATAAGTGTGATAGTGATAAGAATAATACATAATGGAATATCATATCATAACAACGAAAGAACACAATGAAGCTATGTCTCAGTATCATATAGGAGGATATTTGCACAAAACGTGATGTATAAATGATTCCCACAAAAGTACCAAGTCATATAGATGGAGTGGAGGTACTGAATAAAAATCGAGTTCCAACATATGTGATGTTGTTGAAAGAGTGTTCAACATATAAAGTTGAAGGATGTCACTGGAAGAAAACTGAAGGAACTATCAAGTGAATCGAGATGCTGACACAACTTGAGGTCTTCACTGATCGTAGATGGTACATTTCTACACTATGGAAATAAATGAGTTAAATTTGGCCATGTGAGAAATTGTTTCATTACCGGTCATTGATGTATGTCATTAACAAACATGATACAAATAATCAATAATGATGAATGTCAAGGTACCCCAATACAATCTAACAAGTGTGAATAGATGTGTTGAAGTCGAACACTTGAAAGAATCTATCAATAAGGAGACATTATTAGGCATAAGCCCTAATTTTGTGGGACATTTGTCTACATTTTGTAATATTTTTTAAACTTATCTATCTATATATACAAATATTTTGGGATGATGTTATCATATATACATATGAATGTATGATTTTTTTATTTAATGTAATGAATGATTGATGTGACAATCCAATGCATGGTTAGCTATAAAATCGACAAATGAATTATATGATCATGGAATATGAATGTATGTTATACAATTAAACAATAATTCAAGTAATATCACTCTCAGAAATTATCGATGTAATAAAGGATCCCTCACACACTCAGACACTCTAAACATTGTTTAACTGAGACACCACTAATTGTGAGTCCAAGTATACCACTAACGATTGAATATCATAAAATATCACCTTTGAAAGTAAATTAATAATGGAAATGTATTCAACCATGTTATTAGAAGTAGGGCCTATACATATGCCTCTTGCAACCAACAACTGACCAGATGGATAATGGATTACCCAAGCTGCGATAGCTAGGTTCTTGCTGTGCTAACTAGCACCATTAATGAATCCCAAGTACATCAGATCACCCATCAATTCCTACCAAAGAAAATCGAAAACATCATCATCACCACGAAACCCTTATATAGAAACTAAATATATATACAATATTTACAAAATAAAGTAGATTCTTAGGAAAGAGACCAAGCATAATACTTTTTGAGATAGAGCCCATTTCTCAGCTCTGAAAATACATTCCCTTCGAAATCAAATAGCTCATAAGAACCCTTCTTCAATACATGTTTAAAAATATATGGAATTTACCACATAGGTCTGAATTTTACTATTCCCAAGGTGTCTTTATCTTAGACATAAACCAAGACAAGGTCACCTTCAAAGAAAACCCTAAGGCGCATGGAATTACCATATTGTGCCTTAATCCTCTTCTTATTAGCCTCATTAACGGTAGTAGAATCTCGACGTTTCTCATCAAAATGTTATAAGTGAACACGATGCTCTTCTAAGCTTGAGGTATAAAGAAGAAGTTGGATGTAACCACCCCTCCAACATTTAACCACTTTCACCGGCCTACCAGGGTAGAAATGAGATGAGGGATAATATTACATGACTCAACCTCCCAAGTAAATTTAGGGAAGTGTAATTGACAAACCGAAACTTTACTGACCTTCTTCAAGATCTACAAGACCCCCAACAACTAAAACACCCCTCTAGGTGCCCAAAACCTAAGTCAGATTTCTTCTTCACTGACATGGACTCCCATTCGCAGACATAACATTATATCCCTATAGTCGTAGGCATCTAGTCGCATGCATAATCCTGCAAGCTAGCGGATATAGTCCCAACTTCCCAGTTCTGAGCTTGAAACCCCATAATCTGAGACACCTTTTGAGGGAATGATTCCCAACTGCTACCGAAAAATTAATGAGAATTTCTACAATGATATATAACATAAATACAAATCCTTTCATACAAAAATTAGTAAATAACTTGACCTAACCAAGCCTATCCATGACATTCATTTCATCAAACATATGGTGAACATGAAATCTACAGGTCATGAATGCATATCTAAACATAGGGGCCAAAAACTTATCTAAGATTCACTAAGAAGGTATAATGCCCTCTCTTAATAGATGCAATAACATTTTAGCTCATGAATTCATCAACTAACCAAGTACATATCAATTCATGAACAATCCATAAATAGATTTTGTAACAGATCCATGCTTAAAGCCATGAAATAATCATCATAATAACCATGGCATAAAAACCATCAAATCATAATATTAAATAGTACAAATGCTTCATATATTTCCATAGAGAAATAACTCTCATTAAATTATGAAACAACCAACCAAGTTAGGGACTTCCATGTACCACCCAACCATAGATTGTAATAAACCAAATCTTTCTTTCATCCAATCACCCTCGTGCCATATTCGAAGCATGAATGTGAGATCTCATGGAATAAATTAAGACATAAATAACCAATGAAATCCATAGGTTAAACCACCTCCACCCTCACACTACCATGATCTCATCTAAACCAATCCCGAAACCACAAAACCAAACCAAGCTTGGATGCCTTAGAATTCCTTCACCATCCCTTAAGGATTTTTCTTATCTCCACCCATATGTTGAGGGCTTCACTGAGAAAACCATCTCCACCCCCAATCCTTGTGATTTTCCTGAGACCATCTCACCTGAATCCAAAAACTTCTGAAAATCCACAACTCAACCAAGAATTAATCCCATCACACCATGGCTATCTAGGAATTGGAAAGGCAAGGATGAAACCACTGTGAAACCAGGAAAAAATCATGCCAATGATAGAAAATGAATCAAATACACAAATGCAAGCACCATGCATTTGCACTTCATTTAGGATACCACACATGTAACCTATTACCTGCAAGTCCTCCTACTGAAGCTGCTTGATCCAATCCTTCCTTGCTTGTCCTTTACTTTCCTTGTCCTTCCTTTGATTTCCTTGCTTTCCTTTGCTTTCTTGCTTACTTTCTCCTCTTGGTTCTCTTCTCCCTATCTCAAACCAATTCCAAAACTAAATTGACAAAAGCTCGCAAACTAACCCTCAAAAGCCTTTTTATCATCGAGGCCTCTAATTTATTCATTTTCCTCTATTTTTTCTTCAATTTCCTCCTCATGAAATTTGTGTCTCTTCACCTTCCTTTTCTTCTATTTTCTTGAATTTTCATAAATAAATGTCAATTAATGCTTCTTTGACTTTTCAAAGCCTTTTCCAATGCCTTTTCAAATTTCCATTAGCCATAATAAACCAAATGAACACCCACTAGGATGTTTTTCCCAACATTCAACTTGGAATATGTGTCCCATGAACTTGGTATTATTTTTCCTTTATTCACTTTATTACATGAAATTTTAACCTGGGGATGTTATAGACCCCTCTCCCTTAGGGGAACACCATCCTCCATGTTCTATGATGCATATGACCAACAAACTGCTGAAGAAAAAACATACTTCCCATGGAGATTTATAACACAACTTGTTCCAGTATTTACAATGATATCTTACTGAAAACAAATTGACATACCGCTTACTGGAGATCTATAACACACCTCATTACAATATTTACAATAGGAACCACATATATACTCATGCACATTTTCTTCAACTAGAAAATAACCATACTGTCTATCTAGCTTTATAAATCCACCTTGATACAATATTTACAATAATATACACATATACATATGCACATTTTCTCTAACCAACATATAAAAAGGATATGATGCGTGCATTCGCAACAAGGGAATCCATAGGCTCACATCTCCACCCTCAAAATTAGTATCAACATTCATCTCTTTCCCAAGAAGTAAAAAATCCACTGACAAAGCCAAACTAACATCTAATGTTTAGTGCTACAATCCTGCGCAACTTGTTTCCTTAGTGAATAGTTACCGGCTCATTGTTCCAAGGAACACTCCCAATGTGCATCCAATTCCATCTGGAAATGCTAATGGCCAAAATAAATCCATCCCCTGACCTTTCCTTCTTTGCTACAAAGTCCCTCGGGCAATTCAGTCACCCCCTTCCATGCAGTCACTCACCTTCCAAGTTCCCTCGGGTCCCTATAATACTTGTGTATTCCCTTATTTTTATTGTTAGTGTAGCCCCATTATTGTTATTTTTCTGCCCATGTAGTCCCCATACTTTTATTATTGTGCCCCATAGAAGCCCATTATTGTTATTATTGTGTCCTTAATTATTATTGTTATGTAGCCTCTAATTATATTGTGACCCCTTAGACTCCTATATATATAAGAATGTCTTTTCATTTGTATCATCAAAGAATTGTTGATTTATGTAATGTAAAGGAGGTTTTCCCCTCAAAGAGAATAATTTTTAAGTCATTGATCTATCTATTTGTGAGCTGGTTGCATAACATTTGGTATCAGAGCTTTGGATTATAGGGTTTCTCTATTTCCAATAAGCCATTGTGGAATTTTCGCTATAACATTTTGTCTACGAAGCTTCAGAAGATGAAATTGAAATCACGTGGAGCCGAAATATTGGTGAACAAGGTGTACGAATTTTTGATCTTGACTCACTATACTTTCAGAGATATGATCCGAGGAATTTAGAGTTTTTGCAAGCTTCGCAATTCCATCTCAAAAAGGTGATCTAGGGAAAATTGTCATAACTTTATCTCTGAGCATCGTATTTGAATTTAGTAAAGAGTGATGGAAAGAAGGAATAATTTAGTATTTTGGGTATCATTTTTAGGGCTGAAGTTTGAAACCATGACACATTTCACTCCGTACAAGTTCTCTCTACCGAACCAGTCTATAATCAAGTCATCGTGGTAAATTGGGCATAACTATTTCTTGAAGAATCTAATCTTTCTCTGACTTGTTGGGTTGGAAATAAGACTTAGAGGGATAATACAGGAAGTAATTTTAGATCATTGAGATTTGCAATTGCAAATATATAACAACTGCAATATCTAGCTCCTAAAACGCAAGAAAAAGTCGTGTATTTTTTAATTTTTTCATAAATTTTGTTTGAAAAATCAGTTTGAAGTGACTCAAAGGGTGTAGTAAAGCATAGATATCATTGTTTGATTTCAAAATTGCTCAAAACAAAAATATGGACACACCTAGTAAGAAACCAAAAATCTCTTGTATGGCACATGAAGAAGAGGAAGAAATGTAACAAGATATATCAAAATTGCGAGATTAAGTGCAACAAATTTTACTCTCACAAAAAGTAACCAAAAATAAACTGGAAGTTAATATGGATGGTTTGAAATCCTATATGGAAGAAATTATGAATGTAAATATGGAAGGTTTGAATCATGGTTTGAAAATATATTGGAAAAGGGACCTCGAAGGTTTGAAGGAATGTTCAAAAAAATTACTACAAGAAATGCTTCCTAGTGGTGACAAGGTACTACATGAAAATCATGATGAGGATAAAAGGAATAAAAATTACGATTTTAGAGAATCACATAATGGGTTGAATACTAAACACATTCCAAAGATTGATATGAGTAATTTTGATAGCAAGGATCTGGTGACATGGATATTACAAATGGAGCAATTATTTGATCTACATGATGTGTCAAACACACAAAAAGTATGCATTGCATATTTATATTTAGAACAAAATCAATTTGTATGGTATCGATGGTTTTATTCTCATAAAAAACTCATCACTTGGTCAATTTTTATGGAGGAAATGATAGCACATTATGAGGATACAAAGAGAAACACCTTCATTAGCCAATTGATAAATCTCAAACAAAGGGGTTCATTAGCCAATTGAGAACTTCCAAAAATTGAATACAAGGGTAAATAATATTCCAGAGGAGCATAAGATTGATGCCTTCATATGGAATTTAATGGATAACATCCAACATGAAGTTTGCCTTTGGGAACCTAATTCATTGGATACAAAATTTAGGGTGACAAGAAAAGTTGAAAGAAAAATTATGACAACAAGGAATTCTACCACTCGCAACTACAAAGATGTAAGTGTTGCTTCTAGCGTTCCACAACCTAAAAGGTTGACACCACAAAAATTGGAAGAAAAAAGAGAAAAATGGCTTTGTTACACTTGTAATAACAAATAATTTAAAGGTCATAAGTGTGTTGAGAAGAAATTATTTTACATAGATTGTGAAGAGGAAGAAAAGGAACAAGAAATGTCAAAAGAAGAGGATATACACTAGGAACCAACCCCAAAGAAATAAGAAATGAATATGACCATATATTGTAAGGCATTGGCAGGAATTACCACTCTTCAAGCTCTCAAGTTAGAAGGACAAATCAAGAAGAAAAAGGTAATAGTGTTGATTGATTCGGGTAGTACCCATAATTTTATTCATTGTAAGATAACCAAGGAAATGGATTGCTTCTTATATCTATCTATTGATGGCCTTGAATGACCATCCAACATTAAAAGGGAGACACACAGTTAGGAATTTAAATTAGCTCCTTTTCCATTTGAAATGGTGGTTCCAACTTGTTAAACTAGGTCTAGTTACCTTCTCTCTATCTTTTTTGCCTTAAAGTATGTCTTTAACTCACCAAAAAAGAAAGATCAATCATATTAACCTTTTTGTTGTGCATGAGAAAGGAAACAAATCCTTAAGATAATTTAAGGCTTAGCCAAACCACAACTATGGGTTTTCCTCTTTTAGAAGAGGACTTATAGAACGCAGGATGCAGATTTACTCTATAATGTAAGCAAAAAGAAAAATATCCTAAGCCTATCTCAATTAGGAAGATGTAGATCTAACCCAACTGAGAGCAAGATATTAACATAATTGGGATTTTAACATGTCTGGCTTAAGATGCATATGTAGCTAATGAAGTAGTTCAATTAACTAGTATTATAATTACCAAACATGTTGTTCAGAGATCTATTAACAATGAATGATGAACCAATAACATTAGGAAGTAGTTCACATAATGCCAATGGAAATTAAATCAAAATTAAATGGAAGATTTCTGAATAAATGGTTACTCAGAAATATGGTTTTAATATATCAGAGCAAAAGATACAATTAACAATAGATTCATGAGACAAACATATTAGATAACTAATCTGTAAGACAAGTATTCATATCAATAGTAGTGCACAATATAAATCCAATTAACATAATTATGCCATCAAGAATGAAATTCACATTAAAAATCATAGTATTTCTAATATAGATTTATTTGAACCTATTGTCCCGCTCTATTCTTTAAATCCAATTTCCTACAATATCCTCCAAAGCATAAACTTTGCTGCTAAAAGCAAATGTAAGCTCTGCCTCTCATACACAGTTCATAATGAACAGAGACAAATCCCAATAATTCCCAAATCTAAGATTGATCCTCTCTACCTACAACATGAAATCCCTATTACAATGATGCTTTAAGAATTACAGGATCACAGAGAAAAAGAGCCCTCACCACATTCTCTATAATCCATATTTACAATTACAAATAAAAATAAAAATGAGAGAACTGCTTGGAAAATGAATTTGCTCCCACAAATTTGATTGGCCACCATTCTTTTTCCTCTTGCTAGAGAAATATCATTTATTCAAGTCTTCTCTTCCTTATCTTTTCCATTTTTCTCCTGTCAAAATCTATCAAAATTAAATTAAAATGCAAATTAAAATTAAAAATTCCAAATTTGGAAAACAAAATATCTCTAATCAACATTCAATTAAATAAATAAATAAAAGGAAATATGAGCTTTCCATTGATTCTAGTAAATATCTTATTGGTAAAAGAGAACATAATCGAATGGTTTTGTGATCAACATAGGGTTTGAGCAAATGAAAAATGCAAAAATTAAACTCAGAAAATTAGTTTTGGTTACAAATTCAGAGCTTTATTTTCTGATAAATTTTAGATTCCTTTAATCACTGAATCTAGTCTTGCAACCACATCAGAAATGTTTTCCATGATTTTATCTATCTAATGAGTTGCCTTGGGTCTGATTTGGCCAAGTAAAACTCAACTTATGAGCTTCCAAATTTGCCAGAATTTTAGAAATTTTTTTTGTCTAAACTAAAATTAAGAAATTTCAATTAAATATTTTAATCCTAAATTAAATTAAAAATCTAATTAATTAAATTAAATATATACCGTTTAATTACAATATAAAATTAATTAATTAATATCTAATAAAATTCATTATAAATTAATTAATTCAGAAATAAATACTATACGAGAGTCAAATAAACAAAATTTTAATTAAACTAAATTAAAGTTAAATAATATTAAAATATTAAATCAAACTCATCTTACAAAATTAAACTAACGTGTTATAAAATCATACATCGGAGGTGAATGATATATCGGGTATTGGAGATTGACCAATAATGGAGGTTTTTTAAAAAATTTCGAGATCCAATATGGAGGTTTTTTATATGAAAATTTCCACATAAATAAAAATGTCAAGATCCAATATAATATATTGGGATTTTATTTATCATAATTTTTTATATTGTGATTTTTTTTTTAATTGGGATTTTTTTTATGGAGACTTATTATATCGGGAGTTGATGTCATTAGAAATTTGAAAAATGTTTTGTAGGCTTGAAGGTATGGGTGGAGTGAGAGGTATAAGGTGAAGTAGAGACTAAGTAGAGTGGATCACTTCTATTATAAATTACAACCATTTTATAATTAAAAATTCGACAAAATGAATTACAACTACTTCGTAATTTTGAGATTTGAGATTTTGTAATTTCTTTTAAAATTAAGAATTGTAATAAATGTTTGAGATTGTGAAAACGCATAATTTTAATTCTTCTACAATTTGGCTACAACAATTTTGTAGAACCATTAGTGAAAAAATTAATTAATTAGTAAAAAATAATAAAAAATCAGTATTTACAAATAATTTACGAAAATTAAAACAATACATATTTTTACATTTTTTTAGCCTTGGTAATAAAAATTATTGAACTTCGAATGAACACCATTTGTAAACCGTGTAACGAAATTAGATAAAAGAGAACCAATAGAAAGCTTGCGAAAAGTCGAAATCAATGAAACAATCAAAATAGAAATCCAAAGAAAATAAAAATCTAGAAAATTTGTAGGACACTTAACTAAATAAAAAATATTAAAAGGTGATTTAGACAAATATTTATGAAAAACTCCCAATTATTTGAAATAAATAAGTAAAAAATGGGGGTGTTGAGTTTTCACCGCAACACCAACACCATAGTGCTAAGTGATGGTTTCAAATGGAGGAACTATACATTTTTCTATAAAGTGCCATAATATCAAGCTAACCATGGGAGAATATGTACTGAATAGGCCAATGCTTTCCATTCCAATGGGTGGTGCTGATGTTGTACTAGGAGTCCAATGGTTACAATCTTTGGATACAATAGCTTTAGTTTTCAAGAAATTTTCTTGAATTTTTTTTGGGAATGAAATGAAGTTGAATTAAAGGGTATCACAAGGAAACCAGAAAAGATAATAAACTCTAATGGCATGAAAAATCTCGTAAATAAAGAACAACTAGGCGTAATTGGATAATTATGCTCACTAGAGGTTAAAGCATCGAAATCATCTATTTATCGAGATCACCAAAAAGTCTTGGAAAATCATTCCAAGGTATTTGAGACTCCCAATGGCCTCCCACCATTTAGTGATCATGATCATGCTATTTATTTGATTCCAGGAAGTGTTCCTCCAAACAACAAGCCTTACATATATCCCTACGCCAAAAATAGTGAAATTGAAAGTATGGTTGCATAAATGTTAGAAGCTAGTATAATTCAATCTAGTCAAAGTTCTTTCTTTGGTCTAGTAGTATTGGTGCATGAGGGATAGATCATGGCACATGTGTCCAGATTATACGGAGTTTAATAAAATCACTATTAAAGATAAATTTCCCATTCCTGTCATTGATGGATTGTTGGATGAATTACATGGAGAAATTTACTTCACCAAGTTGGATCTTCATTCGGGATATCATCAAAATAGAATCAAGACTGAAGACACTCTGAAAACAACATTTATAACTCATAAGGGTCTCGGCCTTACCAATGCACCTTCCACATTTCAAGGTTTGATGAATTCCATTTTCAGACCTTTCCTTAGAAAAATTGTGTTAGTATTGTTTGACGATATACTACTCTATAACAAGTCTTGGAAGGATCATATTAAACATGTTGACAGGGTGCTCAAACTATTGGAGGAGAAACAATTATATGAAAATAATTCAAAATGTTTCCTTGGATTATAGGAGGTGGAATATCTAGGCCATATTGTATCACATGAGGGTGTTAAGGGAGACCCTAAAAAAATTAAAGCCATTAAGGAATGTAAAATCCCCACAACCATAAAGCATCTTCAAGGATTTCTAGGGTTGACAAAGTATTATTGCAAGTTTGTTAAGAGTTATGGGAGAATAACAACACCTCTAACAACATTATTGAGTAAATATGCATTTTCTTGGACTCCAGAAGTATCTAAGGCCTTTGAACATCTTAAAGAGGCAATGTGCCAAGCACTAGTCTTAGCTATGCTAGACTTCACAAAAACCTTTATTATGGAATGTGATGCCTCAGGAAATGAAATTGATGTTGTTCTAATGCAAGAAGGAAGACCCATTGCTTTTGAGTGTCATCCAATCAAAGGAAAGTATTTGCACAACCCTATATATGAGAAGGAAATGTTGGCAATGTTACATGCACTAAAGAAACAGAGACCTTACCTAATCAAAGATACTTCAAGGTAAAAACAAATCATGATAATCTGAAATACTTTTTGGAACAATGATTATCTTCATAAGAGAAGCAAAATTGGGTTATGACTTTGAAATCATATACAAAAAAGGGAAGCAAAATGTTGTTGCAGATGCACTCTCAAGAAAGGATGAGGATGTGGAAGAATTTCTCTGTTCCATTTCTATTATCCAACTAGATTGGATAACCAAAGCAAGGGATGAATGGAAGAATGATGAAGAATTGGACACTCATTCAAAATTTGTAGCAAGATCCCATTACATTTGATACATTTAACCAGAAAAATGATTCATTATGGTACAAATATCACTTATATCTTTGTAAGAATTCCCAACTCAAACAAAATATTCTTTTGGAATTTCACACCTTTCCCTTAGGAAGGCACTCAGGATCTTTAAAAACTTACCACAGGGTCAAGAAGGAATTTTTTTTGGATGACCTTAAATATGATATTCAAAAGTTTGTGGAAAAATGTTTGGTTTTCCAACAAAATAAAGTTGAGACAATTAAGACCTCGGGTTTGTTACATTCTTTAGCCATTTCAAGTCAATGTTGGGAGGAGGTCTCAATGGATTTTATCACAGGTTTATCCATGTCCAAAGGAAAGAGTGTCATCATAGTAGTAGTTGATAGACTTACCAAGTATGCACACTTCTATGCATTATCTCATCCATTTAAATCATGTACAGTTTCTATTGCATTTATGGAAACAATTCAAAAGATACATGGAAACCCAAAGATTATTGTAAGTGATAGAGATCCCATTTTCACCAAATATTTTTGGACAAAACTATTTTTTTGTCTGGGTACTCAATTAGCTCATACCTCATCTTATCATCCTCAATCTGATGGGAAAACTAAGATAGTGTGTTAGGTCCCTATAATACTAGTGATTACCCCATTACTATTGTAGTTGTACCCCTTATTAATATTGTTATGCCCCTGTTGTCTCCATATTGTTATTACTATGCCCCATAGAATCCCTCTATTGTTATTTTTGTGGCTTTATATTATTATTGATAGGTCGGCGGGGTTATATTGTGACTACTTATACTCCTATATATAGGAAGGAGGTTTTGTCATTTGAATCATCCAAGAATTGTTCATTTATGTAATGTAAAGGAGGTTGCCCCCTCGAAGAGGCTAAATTCTAAGGCGTTGATCTATCTTTTCTATCTTTTCTTGAGCTGGTTTCTTAACATTTGGTATCAGAGCTTTGGATTCTAGGGTTTCGCTGCTCCAAACAGGTCATCGTGACATTTTCGCTATAACTTTTTTTCTGCGACATTTCAGATGCTGAAAAAAACCCATTTGAGAAGACATCGCACTGAATCTCGGTCCGAATTTCAGAGCTTGTTGTGCTAGATTTGCGGAGATATGATTTAAGGAAGTTGGTCTTTTTGCAAACTCCTGAATTACATTCCAAATAGGTGACCTGGGGAAAATCGTCATAACGTTTTCTCTGAGCATTGGATTGAAATTTCGTAAGAAGGTACAGAAAGAGGAAGAACTGTAGTTTCTTGTATATATTTTTTAGAGCCAAAGGTCAAAACAGCGAATCTTGGCACGTCATACAAGTTCGCTCTATTGAACTAGTCTATAATCAGGTCACTGTGGGAGATTTCGCATAACTCTTCCTTGGAGAATCCAATTTGGATCAGACTGGTGGC
>APFE030982150.1:9757-22522 GCA_000404065.3 Pinus taeda
GGAAAATCTCTGTGCATATGTGTTTTTATGTGTTATGCTCTCGCATTGTTTATTTTTCTATGATTTAGAATTCGTATGCAGGTAATTTCTGTACGGGGTTAAAACCTACATGCATTGTGCTGTCATAGGGAGACCTACGGTAATTTTAACTTCCACAAACTTAGATGATTTACCTGAAGAAATCAAAACTCTGTTGAATAATTTTGATGATGTTATTGTGGATGAGTTGTCAAATGCATTGCCACCAATCAGGAGTATAAGTCATCATATTGATCTAATACTAGGAGTAAGTTTTCCAAACAAAGCAGCGTACAGATTAAATCCTCAAGGGAATGAAGAAGTTGGAAGACAAGTGCAAGAACTGATGGATAAGGGACTAATCAGAGAGAGTCTTAGTCCATGTGTTCTACCAACATTACTTAGTCCAAAGAAAGGAGGTGAATGGCGTATGTGTACAGATTCCAGAGCCATAAACAAGATCACTATCAGGTATAGATTTCCTTTACCACGCATGGATTATTTGATGGATTGTTTGAGTGGGTCAAAGTATTTTACCAAAATAGATATGAAGAGTGGATATCATCAAATAAGAATTAGAGAAGGAGATGAATGGAAGATTACATTTAAAACAAACAATGGGTTGTATGAGTGGTTATTGATGCCTTTTGGACTCACTAATGCACCTAGCACGTTCATGAGATTGATGAATGAAGTCTTGAAGGAATATGAAGGAAAGTTTGTTATTGTTTATCTTGATGATATTCTAGTTTTTAGTAGAAGTAAAGAAGAACATCTAGAGCATCTTAAGTTGGTTTTAAAAACTCTGTAGAAAGAGAAACTATTGATAAATATGAAGAAATGTAGTTTCATGAAAGAAGAATTAATTTACTTGGGATTTGTAGTTTCTAAATAATGGTTGAAAATGGATCTAGAGAAAGTCCAAGCAATTTGGAATTGGTCTATTCCAAGGAATATATTTGAGGTAAGAAGTTTTCATGGTCTTGCAAGTTTTTATAGGAAATTTATTAGAGGGTTTAGTCAAATTTGTGCACCAATTCTTGAAACAATCAAGGAGACTAATTAGCCATTCAAGTGGATAGAAGCAACATACAGGAATTTTAAGTTACTAAAGAAGAAAATCATAGAGAAACCAATTTTAGCTTTACCTGATTTTGAAAAAGTATTTCAAGTTGAAATAGATGCTAGTGGAGTTGCAATTGGAGCAATTTTGAGTAGGGAACAAAGACCAATAGCATATTTCAGTGAGAAATTAAATGAAGCTAAGAAGAAGTATTCTTCTTATGATAAAGAATTTTATGTTATTGTATAAGCCTTAAAACAATGGAGACATTATTTGCTACCAAAGGAGTTTATATTGTATTCTAACAATCATGCATTACAGTTCATAAATAGCGAACAAAAATTGAACCAGAAACATGCCAAGTGGGTATAATTTTTGCAGAGCTTTACTTTTGTGATAAGTCACAAAAGTGGTAAGTTGAACAAAGTTTCTAATGCTTTAAGCAGGGTAAATTTCATTGTGCAAGAATTAAAAGTTGGTGTTGTAGAATTTGAAGAAATGGTTGAA
Organism: Pinus taeda; assembly: GCA_000404065.3. NCBI lineage: Eukaryota > Viridiplantae > Streptophyta > Pinopsida > Pinales > Pinaceae > Pinus > Pinus taeda. Next base: position 11,346 of record APFE030982150.1, read on the forward strand.
ATGTATAAAGATGATGTAGATTTCAAAGATATTTATACAGCGATACAAAATCCAATAGTTCATAACATAAGTTAGTGGTTAGATTATCTTATCCAAGGAGGTTTATTGTTTAAAGGCAAAAAGTTGTGCATTCCCAAATGTTCTATGAGGGAAAACATAATAAAGGAGAAACACAGTGGAGGATTATCTGGTCACTTTGGACAAGAAAAAACCTTTGCTCAGGTAAATACTTTTTACTATTGGCCAAAGATGCAGACTAATGTTAAAAGATTTGTTGAGAAGTGCAGGATATGTCAGCATGCTAAAGGGAGAAGCCAGAATATAGGATTGTACCAGTCATTTCCAATACTAGACCGACCATGGGATGCAGTTAGCATGGATTTTGTTTTGGGGTTACCTAAAACTCAAAGGGGGAATGATTCCATTTATGTTGTGGTAGATAGATTTTCCAAGATGGCACATTTCGTTGCATGTAAGAAGACTAGTGATGCAATACATATTGCTAATCTATTTTTTCAGAAATTGTAAGATTACATGGATTGCGTGTAAGTATTGTGTCTGATAGAGATACACAGTTTGTAGGGAATTTCTGGAACACTCTTTGGAAGAAACTAGGTGCTAACCTCAGTTTTAGTTCAGCATACCATCCTCAAAAAGATGGATAGACCGAAGTGGTAAATAGAAGCTTGGGAAACATACTGAGAAGTTTAGTGTATCAAAAGCCTAAGCAGTGGGATTTAGCACTAACTCAGGCTGAATTTTCTTATAATGACACTCCAAACCGAAGTACTAGAATAAGTCCATTTCAGATTGTTTTTGGGATGAATCCAAGAGGTTTGTATGAGCTTAGAAATTTGGGTAAACAGGGGACAAGAAGTGCAAAAGTTGAAGAGTTTGCAGAGCAGATGCAGAGACTACAAGAAGATGTCAAAGGCAGATTGCAGGAAAGTAGTAGCAAATACAAACAGAGAGCAGATATGAAAAGAAGAGAGAAATAATTCCAACTAGGAGATATAGTGGTGGTGTATTTGAGAAAATAAATATTTCCTGATAAGACTTACAATAAACTAAAATGGAAAAAGATAGGACCATGTTGAATTGTAAGAAAGTTTTCAGCTAATGCTTATGAAATTGAATTTCCAGAAGGGATTGGAATATCACCTATCTTTAATGTTGCAGATTTGTATCCATACAAAGAGACAGAGACATAGCTACAGGAGGAAACTACAAAAGATGAATTTCAAACTTTGAACTGGGAGGAACAAATGCCAAAGACAATTAAGAAAGAGGTGGAAGCTATTTTGGAGAAAAGAGTATCCAAAAGAACCAGAGGATAGGTTTATTTTCAATATCTAGTCAAATGGAAAGGACAACCAATGGAGGATGCTAGTTGGTTGACAACAATAGAGTTGCAAAAGAATGGAGTAAACCCTGAAAGTCTAAGGGATGATTCTTTTCTTCCCCGGGAGTCTGATGCAAGAGCATCCAGACTTAGCCAACAATGTGATGGTTTGTTTACCTGTTGTGGCTAAATGAGTTGAATTTCACTGACCTGAGTGGTCAAAAGTCAGTTTTGGTAGAGAGGGTTGGATCTCTCGAAAATGATCTTTACTTCATTATTGTAATAATTGGGAAATTGTCTTATTTTAGACTAAGGGATAAGTTGTTAGCAGAGGTCTTTAATAGAGCTTAAAAATAGAGATTTGATTGTTAGATTGATTAAAATAGAGATCAAGTTGTTAGTATAGTTAGAATAGGATTTGACTCATAAAAGAGAAAAAAATGTAATAGAGAGGGATTAGCTGAGGTGATGGAGAATTGAGTGAGAGGCGAGAGTTGAGTGATAGATAGGGTTTTGAGATTGAGACAGAGGTCAGATAGATTTCTGTAGTTGAGACGAGAAGGCGAAGACCCTGTAACTACTATTATATTGAAGAAATTGATTCAATGTGCAACTGTGTGTTAATCTGGTGAAGACTCTCAGTTACCTCTGTGTATATGTGTTCTGAAACTTAATCGGGTATTTTCCCTATTTTCACACTTTAAATTGTAAATATCAGTGTTTATGTGTTAATCGCGATCATTTAGTATTAATGGCGGGGGTAGGAGAGTATGGAATTTATTGATCGTGGTTGGAGACCCGCACTCACTGCTAGCCATTGATCGCAATTTCAAACTCTTAGATCACAGTCAATGGAAAGGGTTAGTCCTGTTTTTAACCCATGTGGTAATTGAAGAACCACAAGCCATAGGATTTGATGGCCTTTGTTATCCAACGGATATTGGGTCATAAAGTGACCGGGCGTTAATTCCAAAAACGAACCCGAACAATTATAGATCAAGGATTTATAATCCTTATTGGCTCCATAAGGGTGGTAAAGTGTCGCGCAAATTCCTCAGCCGATATCGTTGTGAACCATTAGATCCAGCGTGCTTTGATCAATGGTGGAGGATCAACGAGTTGTTTTATTGATTGAGGTAAGTGATGACCCTTAGGTCTGGAGAGGAGATTAATGGCGTAGAGTGAAGTGCTTCTTCTAAAGGGAAGTCAATGTGGGACTAAAAGTAGGACCCTCAGTGTAAAGTAAGCCACGTAAAAAATCCGCTATAATGCATCTGATTTGTTATAAAATAACATGTTATCACTTAAAAAAGATCTGATATATGTAACTTCTCATCCTAGCCTGATGACAAAGGTCAGTGTTAGTCTATGTTGTTTTCATATTGTTTTTTCCCTTAAAGTCTGAAGTTTTAAGAGTTCATGAGTCAAGTATATTCTTATCTACCATTGGTCCCCCTTCATTCACCATTGTTTCATAGCCATGTGTCATTTTATTATCCACCACCAAGCCTTTTGGTAATTGCGTAGCGCATGCATTCTTTTAAAGTGTTTTCGCAGCGCGTTTATTTTGTTTAGAAATTTCGCAGTACAAACCTTATTAGGTGATTTCGCAGCTCATTATTCAAATTTCAAACTAACCGCACTGTGAAATCAGGGATTCGTGCATTTTGCAGCAAATCTTTCCCGAAATGTCAAATCTGTTAGGTAAATCAGAGGCTGCATCATCTTGTGTCAGTTCATGTACTCCACTTATCACGTTCCACCACCCATCGCCATTATCACCACCATTAGATTTGTTGATACGCACGAATTACCATTTCCAAGAAAGGCTACCTTGCACAAGTCTTAATGATGATTGTAAGCCTTGCATGAATATCAAATCTGCAAGATTGCAATTTGAAATATTACAAACGACAAGATTTCAATTTTAAATACAAGTGTAATCAAGCAAGGTAGCAAATCAAGCGAGGCAACAAATTCAAGCGAGGCAGAATTTCAAAAGAAGCTGAGTTTATAGTTCAAACAGAGCTAGTATTCCTTGTTTGCAAGTCTTTAAGATTTCATGGAGAGATCAATGGAGAAAAAAGAACACAGATCCGGCAAATGTCTAAGGAATGAGCCTGAAGGCTTGGATATAGCACTGAGGAATAAAGAGGTGGAGAAGGCGTTTAAAAAGGCCGGGTGTTGGAATTTTTGCAAGAAGTTACAAGGAGGGCATGCACAGGTAACCAAAGAATTTGCGCTTAATTTCACAGGTTTAAATTCAAAGGTAGCTATGATAGAATTGCAGGTCTCGCCAGAGATGATATCCACTGTGACAGAGATTCCACGAGGACAAGAGAACTGGTTCAAAAACTTCAAATTTGACATGAATCCATGCAAGGAGTTTTTAAAGAAGGAGTTTGTAAATGCAGATTTAAGTAAGTCAATGCCCAGGAGCTATGTCAAAGAGTCTTATGCACATTTACTCACTTGTATACAAAAATACCTGACTTGCGAAGGAAGGTATAACAAGGTGTATTCGTACCATTTCAAGCTCCTTTTGCATTTCACAAGGAAGGTTTCCATTGATCTACCTTTTTATCTATTCCGTAGTTTGAGTAAGATGTGTGACAAAGTACAATTGAGGAAGGAAGCTTGTGAAACTTCTCTGTTTCATCATGGCTTGATTAAACTACTGGTTTTACATGAGCTTCAAAAGGTAGGCAAAGATTGGAATTCATTTATTTTTATGGTTGGTTTCAAAAGCTAGACTGGCCTCAGTCCTCTACCTGCAAGAGATCTTAGAATAGCGGATCTTCAAACAGAAGCAAGAGCTAAGATATTTCCAAAATTAAAAGCAAGGAAACAAGTGAGAGAGTCAGTACAGCCACTGATCATTCAAGATACACCTCAACAATCAACTAAGGAAAAAGCTCAAGTTAAAAAGATTGCACCTGAAGCAAGCACAGCTGAAGTAATCTCAAGGAGAAGAACAAGAAGTCAGATGGCTGAAGAAAAAGGTAAGGCAGTAGCTGTTGAAGAAAGTCCAGTTTCAAAGAGAAATCTAAACAATTTATTGTAGGCTATTGACTTTGAGGAGTCCCCACTAGTTCAAGATGAATTGATGCAGTCAGAAAAAGAGAATACAAAGAAAACCAAAGCCTCAAAGAAGCTTAAATTTGACGGGCAAGTTGAACAATTTATTTTCAAACCCAGGAGACCCATAACAAGGAGATTTCAACAAGTACAGGAGGTACCACCAAGAACAGAGGAAACATGGGAAGAGATACAACGCCATCAAAGAAAGGAAAAAAGCAAAACAGTCGCCACATATAAAGAAGACAATATAGCAGACTTGAAAAGAAGATTGGAATCAGCTAACCTTGAGATTGCCAGACTGAGGAAAGCTACTAGAAGACATGCCATCATACAAGCTAATTATTACAGAATTAAAGCCTTATGGGAAGAGGAAGCAACTGTAGAGGTGGTTGACTGTAATATTGAATTCCATACTTGGACAATACCGGCAACCAAAGAAGCAAAATTCATCAGGATGATTAATATGCAATTAAGAGCTGGGAACAAGATTATGAAGAAACAGATAGAAGATTTAAAGGCACAGTTAAGCCAGCTAAAGGAACCTTCTAAATGAAATCACATTTCAAGTAAGATTATGTTTTGAAATTTGATGATTTTGCTTAGTCTCATCTTCTTGAATAATTCTAAATTTCCATTCAGTTTTGGAAAGTCTTGGAACAATTGAAAGGAGGTTTTGACAACAAAGTGTTCAATTAATAAAATTTTGGGTTGAGAACTATGTTTTTTAAACAACTCAGCAGTTTCGTAGCGCGCTACGAAACTGTTGAGCCAAAATGTTATCTCAAAATCAGACCCTGGAAGGCTGCAGACCAGGAAGACCTCAAGTAACTATTTCAAACCTACTTTAGGCTGAGGCTTAGCCTCCTCAACTTGAGAGGGCTCTCTCAAAAAAGGGTTAATGATTTTGATTATAGTTAAGATGGCTAACTATTGTGAAACAACTGTAAGAATATGAATGGTGGAAACACATTTAGCAACTATCCATTGGGCTTATGGAGTCAACAACATCTCAATATGACAATGAATTCAACCTTACATAGAAGTCATGGCATTCAGCATTTAAAATATTCAGAACATAAAAACTCAGATAGGACCACACAGTCTATGAATGCATACAGGAAGTTAGAGCACCTCAAGTGAATTCTAAGTGATTACAAATTCATAACACTGCAAAAATTAGGAAAAGGACAACATCACACATTCTGAGCATAAAATCCCTCATGAATCCTGAGAAGTAAATCCAAACATGTATTATCAAAACAGAGTCTTACATAAGCCAAATATTAGCGTTTTTCATAAAATTCCCAACCCTTTTTACATTGCTGCTTCAGCTATATATAGAGTTCTTCTCCTATCTAATTGAGATTTTTCCTCAAGCATGAGGGAAACTCGAGATCCACTTCTAATGAAACCTAATCCACTTCTAACTGCTTATTTAATATAACAAACTTTTAACTAGAGTTTTTAGAGTTCTAAATCTAGTAGGATTCTAACACCATGCTACGCTAATAATAGCGTTGGTTACAATGATTCCCATTCCTTGACATTTGGTTCCCTATTAGTTTGGCTGTGATGGAAGTTTAAAACTCCACGCTTGTTTTTTATGCCCCATCTTTCCCATTGTGCTGAAATATAGGAAACAACCCCTGCTCCTCGGTCTTTATGGTTTTTGAATCCACAGAAGCAAGTCTTTCATCTTTGCTTTCCAAAACGTGACAAATGGCCATGTCCATTGATGTGCTGTCCACTGCTTTTTAAAACAAAAACACATTCAGGCTGTCTTAATATATCTGAACTGTGCTTAAAATGCTCACTTTATGACAAAATTAAAATTTGGATCCAAACCCATATTTGTCCATCTGTCTTAATCTGATTGATTGCTGTAGCTTCGGATGTTTCCTTGCATATATTTGTTCTTCAAATTTTTCCCACTTTTGTTTCAAAATTGGTTGATTTGTATTGGAACCTTTAGCTTCAGCAGTTTCGTAGTGCGCTACGAAACTGCTGAGCCTTAATCATCACCTTCAGCAGTTTCGTAGCGCGCTACGAAACTGCTGAGTTGTTTAAAAAACATAGTTCTCAACCCAAAATTTTATTAATTGAACACTTTGTTGTCAAAACCTCCTTTAAATTGTTCCAAGACTTTCCAAAACTGAATGGACATTTAGAATTCTTCAAGAAGATGAGACTAAGCAAACTCATCAAAATTCAAAACATAATCTTACTTGAAATGTGATTTCATTTAGAAGGTTCCTTTAGCTGGCTTAACTGTGCCTTTAAATCTTCTATCTGTTTCTTCATAATCTTGTTCCCAGCTCTTAATTTCATATTAATCATCCTGATGAATTTTGCTTCTTTGGTTGTCGGTACTGTCCAAGTATGGAATTGAGTATTACAGTCAACCACCTCTACAGTTGCTTCCTCTTCCCATAAGGCTTTAATTCTGTAATAATTAGCTTGTATGATGGCATGTCTTCTAGCAGCTTTCCTCAGTCTGGCAATCTCAAGGTTAGCTGATTCCAATCTTCTTTTCAAGTCTGCTATATTGTCTTCTTTATAGGTGGCGAATGTTTTGCCTTTGTCCTTTCTTTGATGGCGTTGTATCTCTTCCCCTGTTTCCTCTGTTCTTGGTGGTACCTCCTGTACTTGCTGAAATCTCCTTGTTATGGGTCTCCTGGGTTTGAAAACAAATTGTTCAACTTGCTCGTCAAATTTAAGCTTCTTTGAGGCTTTGGTTTTCTTTGTATTCTCTTTTTCTGACTGCATCAATTCATCTTGAACTAGTGGGGACTCCTCAAAGTCAATAGCCTGCAATAAATTGTTTAGATTTCTCTTTGAAACTGGACTTTCTTCAACAGCTACTGCCTTACCTTTTTCTTCAGCCATCTGACTTCTTGTTCTTCTCCTTGAGACTACTTCAGCTGTGCTTGCTTCAGGTGCAATATTTTTAACTTGAGCTTTTTCCTTAGTTGATTGCTGAGGTGTATCTTGAATGATCAGTGGCTGTACTGACTCTCTCACTTGTTTCCTTGCTTTTAATTTTGGAAATCTCTTAGCTATTGCTTCTATTTGAAGATCCGCTATTATAAGATCTCTTGCAGGTGGAGGACTGAGGCCAGTCTGGCTTTTGAAACCAGCCATAAAATAAATGAATTCCAATCTTTGCCTACCTTTTGAAGCTCATGTAAGACCAGTAGTTTAATCAAGCCATGATGAAACAAAGAAGTTTCACAAGCTTCCTTCCTCAATTGTACTTTGTCACACATCTTAATCAAACTACGGAATAGATAAAAAGGTAGATCAATGGAAACCTTCCCTGTGAAATGCAAAAGGAGCTTGAAATGGTACGAATACACCTTGTTATACCTTCCTTCACAAGTCAGGTATTTTTGTATACAGGTGAGTAAATGTGCATAAGACTCTTTGACATAGCTCCTGGACACTGACTTACTTAGATCTGCATTTACAAACTCCTTCTTTAAAAACTCCTTGCATGGATTCATGTCAAATTTGAAGTTTTTGAACCAGTTCTCTTGTCCTCGTGGAATCTCTGTCACAGTGGATATCATCTCTAGCGAGACCTGCAGTTCTATCATAGCTACCTTTGAATTTAAACCTGTGAAATTAAGCGTAAATTCTTTGGTTACCTGTGCATGCCCTCCTTGTAACTTCTTGCAAAAATTCCAACACCCGAACTTTTTAAACGCCTTCTCCACCTCTTTATTCCTCAGTGCTATATCCAAGCCTTCAGGCTCATTCCTTAGACATTTGCCGGATTTGTGTTCTTTTTTCTCCATTGATCTCTCCATGAAATCTTAAAGACTTGCAAACAAGGAATACTAGCTCTGTTTGAACTGTAAACTCGGCTTCTTTTGAAATTCTGCCTCGCTTGAATTTGCTGCCTCGCTTGATTTGCTGCCTCGCTTGATTACACTTGTATTTAAAATTGATATCTTGTCGTTTGTAATATTTCAAATTGCAATCTTGCAGATTTTTTATTCATGCAAGGCTTACAATCATCATTAAGACTTGTGCAAGGTAGCCTTTCTTGGAAATGGTAATTTGTGCGTATCAACAAATCTAATGGTGGTGATAATGACGATGGGTGGTGGAACGTGATAAGTGGAGTACATGAACTGACACAAGATGAAGCAGCCTCTGATTTACCTAACGGATTTGACATTTCTGGAAAGATTCGCTGTGAAATGCACGAATCCCTAATTTTGCAGCGTGGTTAGTTTGAAATTTGAATAATGCGCTGCGAAATCACCTAATAAGGTTTGCGCTGTGAAACTGCTAAACAAAATAAACGCGCTACGAAAACACTTTAAAAGAATGCATGCGCTACGCAATTATTTGCAACAAAGAAAGACTGATAAAACGGGTATATACAATGTTGTGAGAAACTTGGCAGAATTTTAATCAATAGTAATGCTTTAGGAACCTGCCATTAATAGGTCCTCCAGCATATGGCTTTCCATCAATCTCCTACAGAATGTAAGTGTTATTTCCATGGAAAGTAGAAATTTGATATGGCCCTTTCCACAAATTTTCGAATTTACCATGCTTACCTTTCTCTTCAATTCTAGCTTCCCATTTCAAAACTTTATCATGGATCTAAAATGTAACTTCTTTGATCTTTTTGTCAAATGCTCTCTTGATTCTGTTCTGGTTTTGTTGATGACTGTCAAACACCTCATTTCTTTTCTCTTGCAAAGCTATCAGCTGATTTATCCTTCGTTGTATAACATTTGGTTCCTCTTCTAATCCTTGAATCAACTTCATTACAGGTACTCCAAGGGATGTTGGAAATATGGCTTCAGCTCCATATACTAGCTCATATGGTGATGTTCCAATGGACCTCTTTGTGCAAATCCGAGCAGCCCACAAAGCATATTTCAATTTCAAATGCCAAGCTTTTTTATTTTCTTGCAGCAACTTCTTAATGATTCTTACAAGGCTCTTGTTTGATGATTCAGCCAGACCATTTCCCTATGGATAATAAGCAGTGGAATGTCCAAGGGAAATGTGATACTGATGAAAAAAATTAATCACTCTTTTGGACTTAAAAGCTTGAGAATTGTCAGTTATGATCTTAATTGGGCAACCAAATCTTGATAATATATTATTTTCTAAGAAAGAAATAATCACTTAATCATTTGCTTGTCTTATGGGTACTGCTTCTATCCATTTTGTAAAGTAATCGGTGGCTGTGAGAATCCAGTGATGCTGTCCTGATGAAGGGGGATGGATTTCTCCTATAAAATCTAATCCCCATTGCTGGAAAGGTGCTTCAACATATATAGGAACCAAGGGCAGTGGCATAATCTTTCTCTTTCCTTCAAACACTTGACATTCATGACATGTAGCTATCTTTTTATAGATATCTCTAAACATAGTTGGCCAAAAATAGCCAGCCCTAAAGACCTTGTTTGCAGTGGCTTTCCAATAGTGATGTCCTCCACAATCCCCCTTATGAAACTCATCAATTACTTTATCAGCTTCTTCTTCAATGAGGCAGTTTAATAATATTCCTCCTGCATCTTTCCAAAACAAATTTTGGTCATACACAAAATATCTAAGAGATTTCAGTTTGATAAACCGAGCTTTGGATTTTGAAAGATTATCAGGGGCTCTATTATGCTGCAAAACAAATGCTACATCCTTGTACCATTCTAACATCAAGAATTTTTCATTTATTTGGACCAATTCCTCTTCATTTTCAGAAATTTCTGAGATCTCTGTGCTTAAATTAATATCAGGACAGTCCAAATTTGATTGTGTCAACAATTTAGCTAGGCCTTGACCCTTTACCAACTTTGTAGGTTTGATCTCAATGTCATACTCTAACAATTTTGCTATCCACTTCCCCCTTTTTCCATCTGGATCAGCCTGTGTAAGAATATCCCTTATAACAGCATTTGGAACATAGGCAACAATGTGAGAGTGCAAAACATAAATTCTGAAATCCTTCACTGCTTTCACCAAGGCATAGGCTTGCTTCTCTAGGATGTTATATTTCAATTTAGCATTTTCTAATATCTTGCTAAAGAAGGAAATGGGTTGTTCAGTACCTTGACTTCCTTTTTGCAGTATAACTCCAGCAATTGTGTCTTAAGAAGCGAATGTGAAAATAAGGAATTCCTTGGTAAAATTTGGGTTGATAAGTACTGGTGCTTGTGTAAGTGCCTTCTTGATCTCTTCAAATGATTTCTCTACTTCAGCTGTCCACTTAAAATCCACTCCCTTCTTTAACATCTTTGTTATGCTCTTGACAACTTCAACAAAGTTAGGAATGAATCTTCTAACAAAGTTAACCTTCCCAAGAAAGGATTGAATCTCCTTCCTACTCCTTGGTTGATCTAATTTTTGAATTGCACTAACTCTATTAGGATCAATCCTAATTCCTTCTTCAGAAATAATATGACCAAGAAGTTTGCCAGAAGTTAAAGAGAAAATACTTTTGGTTGGGTTTAGAGAAATACCAAACCTCCTACACTTCAGCAGGACCTTTTCAAGGTGCTTCAAATGATCTTCTTCTCTCTTTGAAAAAACTGTGATGTCATCAAGATAGACCACCACTGATTTGTCTTTTTCTTCAGCAAAAGCAATATCCATTTCTCTCTGGAAATGTTGAGGGATTTTATCCCCTAAGGCTCTTGGGTGGAACCCTAGCAGACTGAAAGTTGTCTAAATCAAGAAACATGCACACACACAACCATTATGCTAGAAAAAGCTATTTCTAAAGTAAGAA